>WTSP01010867.1:86545-106375 GCA_025331215.1 Actenoides lindsayi
CCCTGCCCATGGCAGGGGGGTTGGAACGAGATGATCTTTAAGGTCCCTTCCAACCCTGACAATTCTATGATTCTATTTCCAGCTGCAAACCACCACCTCCTATCTCACCTACAACCTCAGAGCATTGCCAACAACATTTTGTCTTGATGCTCCCCAAGAGTGAACCATTTGTTGGGAATAAGACTGAAAACCACAGACACCCGATGGGACTGAGTTGGGACCACAAGGACATGTCCTTTGACAGCTGCTGCAGCTGTGGGACATCAATGGAAAAAAAATAGTTCTGGAGACTGGAAGAACCTGAGCCATGCAGTGCTTTCTTCTGCCATTTCACCTCTTCCTCCCTCACCTCCCTTCTTCTCATGTAGGATCTCCTTCACCTCGTTTGCACTTTGCTTACACTCTGTTTCTTGTCCTCCGTAGGCATCACACTCAGCATGACAGATCCCAGCCCGCGGCGCTTCCGTGCCAGCACTAAATAACACTTTTAATAACACCGAGATGATCCAAAGAGCCTTCACGGGAAGGTTTAGCACTCCATCTCCTAAGCACTTTCCTCCCCTCAGTATCTAACTTACGCAGTCCCAGAGTTCCCTGAAAGGGTCTTTGAGATTCAGAGTGAAAGATAAAATACAGTTTTATTCTTCAGCTTCCAATGTTCACGTGGAAAGCCCTTCTTGGCTAAAAACCTTTGGGCTTATTCTTAGCTCAAAAGGGAGTCAGATGTGTGGAGAGTCTGGAGAAAGCTGGGACAAGCCTGCACCAGAAACAGATCAAAAGCAGAACCACCTCTCCAAAGCCCCTGCTCGCTACCTCCATCGCTTCTCCCCTACCCCAGCCCTCCTCCCAAGACCTCAGGTAAATGACACGGACTTTATCAACCCCGGGCTACGCAAATTTGTACCTTGCTTTGCTCATCTCTACTTTCATGGGCTCCATGTGACTATAGCTTAACTCCTTTCTGGCCAAATAAAGCACAACAGCAGTTCTCTCTTCTCACCCCAAGCTGTTCCTTGCAGGTCCAGCCTGCCATCCTTGGTAGTTCTACCTAAGGCTACATTCAGGCTTCTGCATCCACCTTGCAGATATGAGCGTGGGCACAGGCAGAAATACACAAGGACTAACCCGTCGAAAGGCCTTGTGGTCCTCTCCTCCAGCCCCAAGAGGAACATTTGCTTCCCTCCACCTGCTTACGTGCCACAGCCCTGGGCCAACTTTTCCAACAGGAGCTGCCAGACAAGTTCAGCTCCATGGTATCACAGCAGGGTGTTGGCATCCACGGGCACGTAGCTGCGTTGCACCAACACCTAACGTAGGTCACCCTCACGTGCTTGAGGCTGGGCACCTGCGTGCACACAACCCTGGTGCTACACTGAATAACTCCACGGGGAAAAATTAGCCCTTGGAAAGTCCTCGGCTGGACGCTGAGACCTTTCTCTGACATGAAATACTCAACGAGCCTGACGCTCAGCGCTCCTGGGGAGAAGATGTGGTAAGTTCATCTTCCCTCACCCCTCCTCCTCGGATCTGGCTGCCTATCTTGGCTTTCAGTGCAACACCTTTATTGCCCCAACGTCCTTTCCCAGACAGCAGCCCTTCCTTGTGTGGCAGCTCAGACCACAGGCCATTAACGTGATGGAACGGTTTGCAAAGGTCAACGCGATTATTTGAGGCTCTCAAAACGTCTGGATTCCTTCAGGATTTCCCTTGACTTTTTCCTCTTGCTACAAAAATAAGTAAAAAAAAAAGAATGGAATGAAAGAAGGGGGGGGCAGTCAGCCTCAACTCCAGGTGCAACCCACCCCAAACCCTTCCCAGCCAGCTGAGCTCCCCTATGGGCATCTGCTAAAACCCCTCATAGAAGCAGGAGCAATCAGGTGGTCATGAGACGTCGAACGGCTGTCAGGAAATTTCTCCACCGTGGTTTGAGGTTATGTCTTTCAATATCATTTTCCTCAATCTCCCTTTTCTTTTCTTGAAAATAATCAGTTTGCTCAGATTCTTGTGGTGAAAAGCTTCCAGTAAGTTCCAGCGTGGAATCTAGGCAGAGGGACAGATTATCTGCTTGCAGTAGGACACCTCACTTCGAGCAGCCTAATAACATAAAAATGATATATTTTAAGTCCTGCTCCCTCAATAATACCTTTTAATGTACTCAACTTATTTTAACATTATAAATAAAAGTGCTGGCACACAGGGAGGTTTCTTTTGGAAGGGGGGAGCGTCGTGCTCTCCAAGCTCCTTAGCCTCTCCGAGGTTTGGTTGCCAACCTCGGAGCTGGAACTCCAAGTTACTTTAATAAGCAAAATATTCCATTTTCCATGTATTGTTGCTCTTTCAGAATGGATCCAGTTCTTGGGAGTGACGATGAAAAGCTGCAGATTTCTTCAGAGCAGAAGGTGAACCTCATCAAAACCACATTACTGGAACGTTACGATGGGGCTCCGACCGTCACCTGGGCACTCGGCTTCATCCTTCTCCAGGAGAAGAGGACTGGCTCCAACTTGCTGTGCTGGTGTTTTATCTTCATCAGCTCCCAGGTCCCTCCTGCTGCTGCTGAAGGTTTGGTCACTCTTAGCATGCTAGTCTGAGCAACAGCGGCCAAAAGATTATTTCAAGCCCACGTCCCTCTGGTGACCCGAGTCCCTAAAGACTGGAAATCTGGAAAGCCAGCCCCAAAACTTGGTACTTTGAGATCATCTTTTAATGGAGGCGATTGGAAATAGCCCTGAAAAGATATTATCAGTGGTGTTTTCCATAGTTTCATGAACAAAACTTTTGCTACTTTTTGTTTTCAATAACCTCCAGTGTAAATTGGAAGCTCCGAGGGAATTTTCCGCCCATGCTAACACATCGCCTACATCCCCTTGGATGCGGGTCTGTTGCTGTAGGGATGGCTCATGTGCTGCTGACAGCATTAAGCACCTCATTCTCCAAGAAAGAGGAACTGAAAGCCTTTTGCTGGAAAAGAGAGAAGAGAAATTTGGCAACGTCGAGCTGATCGGAGGAGGGGGGGGAAGAGGCAGCATCACCAGCACCCGTACTCACAGATGGCCGAGAACACAAATACCTACTTATTACTTATATCACGGCCCCAGAGGTACCAGCAACTCACTGTGGCCTTCAGGAGGCAGGTTGGCTTCCTGGACAAACGGTTCTGTTGCTTCCAATGACTTCATCACGAAGAAGGGTGGCCACTGGGCTTGGGGGGATTGCTGGCAGCCGTGCAGAGCCGCTCTCCAATATTCCCTGGCTCAATCACCTCCCCAAGCACCATTATCTCCACTTGTGCACGGAGCTCATCTTGCCGCTCCATGGAGATTCCCCAGGCACCGGCTTCCATACGATAGGTTTTTCTTTTGCCAAAAAAACACTGAACAACATTGACCTCCACGTTCTGGCATCACCGCTTCCCATGGAACGCGCGTCTGCTTTCACATCCAACTAGGATAACCGAGGTTGTTTTCCTTGTAATTCTGATACAGCTGCATGACTGAAGAGTTATAGATGGAGCTGTTATGGAGTAATTGACCTGGTCTGCTGCTCCCCAGAACGATGATCGCAAGCAGACCAGCTGAAGAGTGGGTGTGGAACTGGCGTAGCTCAACCAAGGGGTCCCCACCCCATCAACTTCTCCTTTCCCCAAGGGTCTCGTATTAATAAAAAAGGGCGTGTCGACATTACGCCAGGAAACCAGAGCGGGATTCCAGTTGCATAAAGCTGGTGAGCTGCTCTCATCTCCACAAAGGCCCGGGGTCTGAGCCCATTGAGGGCAATAGAAAGATGCCCTGGGATGAAGCTCTTTCAGTATCTGCCCAGCCACCTCCTTTCAAACAAGCCTGTTCAGATATGTCCACTCACACCACATCTTACCATGCTCACGCCCTTGCTTTCCCCAACTAGATCAGGCACCCAAAGGGGTCCTACAGCATTCAGGCTCCAAAGCCCTGGATGCTGAGACATCTAGAGCATACCCACCACTGAAGGAGCTGAGCTCATAATCAGCATTCCTTGGTGTGACCATAATACAAAAGCTACTCATCCTTAGTAGCGTCCACCCCTGGAGCTCAAACCAGAGGCTTTTGGAATGGACTCAGCGCAGCCGTCTGAATGGGTGCAGCTGCAAACCCTTGTAAGCTTCCCATCGGTGCCGGTGACAGGCAGCTGTGGGCTGCTCTGCTGAAGCTGGATCCAAGCAAAAGAGGTTTAGCAGAGAAGGTAAAGTCTGTCTCGGGAAAAGACATTCAGATTTTGAACCATGGTTTTATTCCAGACCGGGGAAAAAAAACAAACCAAAGTTAAAATCTTGAGCCTTCTGCAAAGAAGGAGCAAAGTTTAAGGGGGAAGGAGAAAAAAGTAGCAATAATAATAATAAAAAGTAACCCGCATTTCAGGTCGACTGAAATGTTCCATTTCACTTCGCACCCCCTGTATGTGCTTGCAAGCGTAAGAGTTGGGTATGGTCTTCTCACTAAGACTAAAATCAAGGTAGCATACCATTAGAACATCCCAAATCACATCTGTGACACCAAACACCTTCTGAAAGCACATCTCAAATCAAGAAGTCTCTCCTCGGTTTTAAACCCTTCTTCCCTCACAGCCCCCAGCAGCGTCCCACTCCACGTGAAGGGCAAGTTCCAACAGCTCTATCTCAGCCAGCCCTCCCTGCTAACAAATACATCCTGATCCTATCAATCCTTGCAAAACTTCTGGAAGGTCTTTTGTTTATAGAGGCGAGACCTACAGCAGGACACTCAAAATATTTTATATAACGCTACGGTACAGTGCCTTCCTGACTGGCACGTCCAAAAACACTTGGCATAGATATGATGGGGATCAAGAGCTCCTGAGCCTTCTCCCGTTGTTGGGAATTCACAGGCCAAGCCAGTAGTGATAAGAAGAGGAAGACATTCTCATGAAAAGCACTGGCCTTGTCCAGAAACAAGAAAACTTCCCTGTGGGAGCCATATCCCGTTTCGTACGCATGTCCGAATTTAACGCTTCACTGAAATCTCTTTGCAGAAGCACTGAGCTCTACAGCACAATAACCATCAACTTGAAAGGCTGACCCCAAACGTCCTGGGGAAAAAACAACAACAAAGCCAAAGACATCAGAATTGCTCCCAAATTCCACTCTTCATTTATGCTCTGATCACACAAGTGCCTTCCCCAACAGAAATGCTGGTGGTTGTATTTCACCAACAGTAGCTTTACAACAGTTCCTACTGTAGGACCTTCCTTATGTCTATGCTGCTCTTACCAGCCGAGCATCTTCCACATCTACTTACCAGCACAAAATTACCTGTTGTAATTTTCACACTCAGCTTGAGGAGTGGTTGTCCTATCAAAAGCCATTAGTAGTACTTAAAGCATCTCCATGTCTCAGAAATAAAGGCACCCATGTCCCACATTACTGAGCAGAGGTGGCACAGGGCTAACTGGTTACCTACCAGTCAGCTGTGTTGCAAGGAAAGGTGAGGCAAGTCAACAAGTCATGCCAGTACCTTGAGTTACCCATCTCACAGGCATGCTACTTGCACTTACATGTGCTAAGAACCATGTCTGATGTCTGTTCCTTAGTGCCTCGCACAACCACACACTCCCTAACTTTACAGGAATCCGGAGTAATTTGCAGGAGTCAAGCTCGTGCCAGCCCATCAAACAGAAGATGCCAAAGCAACAAAGGAAAACTCAGATAATCGAGGTGTGCTTCCTAGCTTTGCAGATTTTTGTGCCGTTCTCGTTTCCCATCTGCTGAGAGGGAAGCAAGAACATCTCCTATCCCAGGCATGCAGAGCATCCTGAACGGAGCCTTTGCCTTCGTCCATTGTTGCTCCCATGATTTAAACAGCTTCCAAGGTCAAGCAACAAGCCTTGGGCATTCAGACTCCACAAGTCACAAACCCCACTTTCCAACAAAATAAGGCATCTCTCTCTGGTAAGCACTACGAGCTGACTTCGGCTCAGATCCTTCTAGGGTGGAGATTCCTCCACCAGACCTACCAGCAGCTCAGCAGGAGCAGCTCTCTGCCAACAGACTTCCCCAACACGGATGCTCTGCCCTAGGAAAGTCGCAGCAAGACTCAGCCCATCCTATCAGCCCCGGCTCAGACAAGCTTAAGCAATAAGCCAACGATTTCTGCCAGTAACGGTGCCAAAGTCACTGGGAGGTAAGCCCAGAACAGGCAGCTTTCTAAAAATCCAACTGCATGGGCGTGCAACCAGCTATTTGACCACACGGCCTTTGTTATTTATCCCCCGGCTGCCGCGCAGTCTGGGTAAAGCACCAGCCATGTGCCAACGTGCGCGCGTACGCCGTGCTTCTCAAAAACCGAGGGCTGAAAAACTGCCTTTGGGAAAACATCTGCAGCTATAGACTCCTACTCACTATCACACCACGCTCCAGGACTGCGGGATCAATAAAACAAATGGACCTCCAGAATAAGGAGGAAGGGCTACACGCATAGTAGTAGTATCTAAATTAAGAGCCCAGTTGCTCTTAAGAGATCTTGTCTAGGTTTTTTTTTTTCCCATAGACATCTACAACAATAAATTCAGATCTTGGGCTGCAATCAAGATCTGGAGATGGCCATCTCTTCTCGTTGACTGCTGAGGGCCTGAAGCCAAGTGTGATTTTATTAAGCTGGAAAGGGAACAGTCACCTGCAGGGTTTGCGCACACCAAACTCTGCCCTGCGCGGAGCCACGTATGAGTCTCTTCAAAAGCACGTTCCCGAAGCAGATTGATAAGCAGGTTCCTCTTATCCAGGAGGCCAACTGAAAGGGCAAGGGCAGACTTGGGACTTCCAGCCTTCAGGAAGCAAACAGTGAGAAAGGCCCTTCCAACCAAGCAGCCTCTCCTCAGCATTCTGTCGCTGTCACCAAGGTGGTGAGGGTACCTAGCATGAGGCACACGTATGTGGACTATACTGGAGCAAACTGGAGGCAGCAGGCTGCACTAGCACAATACTCCATCTCAGCTAATTAACTGCTCAGCTAATCAGTACCACTGATACAGCCCAACAGCTTCCAGTACCCAGCTAGATCACCGACCTACCTTTCAGCCTTGCCCATCACCGTGGGCACCTCTCAGGTGAGAACAAATGGGAGCGAATACAAGGAAAGCCATGAGACAAACCTACAGTCCCTGTCTCTACTTCCTTCCCTCCAACTTACCCAAGATTTTAATTCCAGATCAGGCTCAGAGAACAAAACCTTGCTCAACTTCAGGATCCTAAACCACAACTTTAATCCTCGCAGCTACCGAGTCTCAAGGCAGCGTAACTCAAGCTTTGCATAAGACAAAACTCCTGTGGAAAAATCCCCAAGTATTAAACTAACAGAGATAGGGGACAAACTTCCACAGAGAAGCATTTCTTCCTGCTGTGCATCTTGGGTCCTGAGAAGCTCAAAATTGCCAGCAAGATATGAAAAGAGCTTCCTCCTTTAGCACATCACCTTTGAAATGGTAACACTGAATATCAGTAACTGGCCAGTGATGGGTAAACGGTCTGCACTCGATTCCTCCCTTCCTCTTTAGGGCAGGGAAGTGCCAAGTTCAGGGTCAGATGATGTGGACCTGGCTTCAGTTATAACCACATGAGCTTTCAGCAAGAAAGGCATACATGAACTAGGCTAAACTGAGTTACAAAAGTGAGGGGGGGAAAGAAAAAACCAGCATATAAAGTCTATCAACTGAAGAACCATAATTCAACAGCCTGCATTAGAGGAAACAAACCAAAAGAATAATTTAAACAAAACGAAAATCATACTAGGGGTTCTCCAAGCCCAAACTTTGATGAATTTACAAACCATCAACAGCGCGACAGGTTGGAAGCCCTGTCTTCTCCAGTGATCAGCATCAGACTTCGAGGGGAAATTACACCCTCCCCAGAATGTGCCCCGGCATGGAGATCAGCATCACCGGGGACTTCTTCCTTGGCTCGGCAGACGAGTACGATAAGGAAAGATTTGCTCACGTGCACGTTTCGGAGAGATCTCAGCGTGCTCAAACTTGGCTATACTTCGGCGCTTAAATCCACTCCAGACCTGGATGGCTCAAAAGGGACAGAGTTGTCTGAGATCTCCAGACCTCCAGGAAAGAAATGGAAAACTTTCCTCGTTAGCATGCAACAGGGGTCAAGGGCAGAGCACGTGTGCGTCAGGATGTACAGTTAGGAAAACAGATTTGTGCACTGAAGTTGGAAGAGTCGTGGCCCCTCTAATCACAGGGGGACCATCTCTTCCACTTCTATCACGTAGCAGGGAGGGAAATGGGGGGCCTGTTATCTTCCACGTGTGGGCCAGGAAAACCCAAGTCATACACGCTTGCCCTTTCCAACGCCAGATGATGGATGTGAAGTCTAAAGCCAGAGCAGGATAGATCCCTCCTGGAAGGGAAGGGGAAAAGGGGGAAGCTGAGTGACTCAGCCTGCTCTGCCCTCCTCTCCTGGAACAGCACGAGCGTTCACCGGCCACCACACAGGGCTTGTGGAAAAGTCACAATCTGCTGCCAGTCCTCACTGGTTGGAGTTTCTCAGGACTATATTTAGTCCTTCTGGGGAGGAAAGGGGGGGTGTCATTAGTTGTTACTAGTACAAAAACATGTGATTCAATCGGCAACAGCATTTGATTCCACCGGACCACGGTATCATGTGAGTCCTCGTAAGAGCCACGGTTCCCTGGTTCTAACAACCCGAGCGTTTTGGAGCATTATTTTTCCTTATTTATTGCATACTGCACAACACGTTGAACGAAAAGAGGGACTCGCTGCTTGCTGAAATGTAGACCCACCGCGTCCCATCCAGATCAGAGCAAAACAGCTTGGGATTGGGAAATACGATCTGCTACGCAACGTGATTTAACCCATAAATTCATGATTTCACTGGCACAGCTGCTGTTTTGTAACATCAGACTAGACATCAATAAGGAAAGAGTTTGCTGGCACTGCGAATGCCTATCATGTGGCTCAGCTAATTAAAAACTGACCTAGTCCATGATCACTAAGTGTTGTAATCACATGCCTGCAAGTGATTAGATGGAAAAACAGACACACACCCCCTCCTCGTTCCCATAGATCACACAGATCAGCAGCAGAATAAATCTCACTCCAGGGCCCCGATGCTCAATCCCTTTTATAAACACCAGGGTTTAGCTTTTGCCAGAGATGAGGACCCAGGAGTTTTGACCGTTCCTTGGTTCCTCTCGCTCCATGACCACGTTTTCACCAGACACAGACGAGTTGGCATTGCCTTCAGCCCCTCTGCTCTCACAAGCCAGCCACTGCTCCCCTAGTCCACCAAATCCTTTGTACTTGGGCTGCATTGCAGCCAGGGTGCCGAGGTTAATATATCTTAAGCAGCTCTAGAAAGGTGATTTAGGGTGAGGCGATACCATCAGCTATTGGAGGACAAATTCCAGCCTGGGCACTCAATCCTTGACAGGTACATGAAGACAGAGAAATTGATTTTCAATTCTCTTGAAACTTTGCACTCCCTCTTACGTTAATCTCAGGAGTACGTACACTCAGCAGAATGGGAAAAGTTAATTAAGGGCAGATGAAAGATGATGGAAGCAGAAGAATGGGTAAGAGGGGACAGATAAGAGGCAGCATGTTCCTCAGAGGATGGAGAGAGGAGGTTGCATCATGAGCCCCCTGCTTATGGGATTCTTCACCTCCAAAGACCCAAGTCTACCCCAAGCTCAAAGCTGTGGCTCGCAGAAGAAATCACAAAGGTAAAAATATCTTTTCCCCAAAACTTCTCAGATACGCCAGAGTTACCACCTGATCTCTTGTACTGGCTTCACCTATGCATAACAAGCATCTCAGCTTCCTTTCACCACGAGAAGAGGCAAAACTCCTCCAAATTGAGACAGTAAATAAACAAACCCAAACCACACATGCTTGTTTATAAACCAATTTGTTCACCTTGATTCATTAGAATCCAATCACCTTGCTATTTTTACTCCTAGCTATTTAGGTACATTTAGTTGTGAGGTTTGGTTTAAGCCTTAACTCATTTCAGTGTCAACCTGTAGAGCTCACGGTCACAGTGTGACCAAAGGTACACAAATATCTTCCGACAACCCAGTTTGCTCATTTTTTCAGTTTAACTGAGCATCAAATCTGTTGCATATTCTCAGAGAGAACAGCTAAGTCAACTTATCTCCTTGCTCTCTACTCCTTCCAGTGACTTTAAAATTCATGACGGGGACGTAAATATTAAAACACTAACCCTTTTCATTTCTCCTGCCTCTGAATTCCTTCCTTATTTTGCTGCCTCCTTTATGAGAAGAATTTACTAGAATGGAAGACAACACTTCATGCGCGGGCATTCAGCCGGTTTATATAATGGCAAGATATTTTCCATGTGTTTTGTGTGCCTCTTAACACTTCTGTTTGCTTTTTTTTTTTGACCACTGTTGTGTGTGGTGCCAAAGGCTACATTGAGCAACCACAAAGAAGTTTAAGTACTTCTTCCCGATTAATATAATAAACTTAGAACAGGGGAAAAAAAAAAATTGTAGAAGCAGCTCCAATTATTTCTCCTACTGTGGCTTACTTGGCATTTATCAGTAAGGAATTCATCTCAGTTTCCTTCAGCTTCTTCCCAGCACCCAAGCAGCGCTCCTCTCCAGCGCCACGTCAAAGTGGACAATAAGCCAACACTGAAATGAGGTGGCCAAAAGGCTACTGTGTTCTCCAGTCCTGCTAGTCTACTGATAGAAGCAGGACCAAGAAGGAAATGAATGACCCAGTTACGAGCATCACAAAACAGCATACAGTGGACTTATCCAGGATTTGCTGGATGTGAAAAAGGGAGGGAGTGAACACCACGGGACGGAGGAGACTCTGCGTACACTCGCTACTTCTGCATTATCAGTTTTCTACAACTGAAGCCTTTGGTTACAAGTTGGCACAAGCACCAGCAAGATGTTGTGAATGCAGATGGACTAGAGCAATTTTGAAGCTGTCCCTTCCTCATAAGCAGGGACTCAAGATCTTACAAGTCCTTCCACGAAATCAATCAGCTGACCTCTCCAGACCAGCTCATAACGAGGCCAGTTAATTGGCGGGTGGAAATCCAGGTTCAAATCACACAAAGGAGGGTCAAGCTTTATGAAGTTAGAGCACACCAGGAGAAGAGACAGTGCTCACTCATCGATACAAAGAGGAGCATCGAGAAAGGCAGGAATTGTGTGTTTCCAACACGTAGATTTCTACAAACAGGTTTGGCCTAACAAAGCCATTTCTTCTGATCTAGGAGCTAACAGGACTGAAAAGCTTCCTTCAATGTTAGCCAGAAGCCCACTGATTTCCTAACAAGTGTTGATTATTAATTAGAATTAACACTTATAAACTTTGGTTTGTGATGTCCTCAATGGACCGGTTGAGAAAAAAACCCACCAAACCTTTGACTTGGGATGTGCCACATATGGCTCTTGCCTCTTATGGTGTAGTACGGACAATGATGTCTTGGTGATCACACTTCCCCATGTCTGAAATGGTAGAATAATCCCCACAGGTGAACCCAACTGCCAAGATTACTCCCTCCAACCCGAGCTGAGTGGCTAGACCAGTCTTAGATACGCAGTTCAACACCACGCTTGTGTTTTCCCCTCCTGAAAGCCTGCTGAAGGCTACAGCTCTCATTTCAGTGCCAACGCGAGTGACGCGATTTCTTGGAAGGACACACGTACAGACTGGCATGAAGTCAATAATTCGCCTAGATCATAAGCACTCTGTATGTCAAGGTTTCAACATGTCACTCACCGGCAGTTCGCAAAACTCCCCGAGCGTCTACTGGACGACGCGTCCCCTTCGTGCCAAGATGCTACTTTCTGCCCCACTGTGTGCCAGTCACAAGTGGAAACACTGCATCTTGCAGCTAAAAAACATGGGCAGGAGGGTTGGGTTTCCTACCTCATTCTTGGATTATTTCTCTTCAAGTCTCTCTGGACATGTTCCATCATTACTGTCTTGGCTATTCGTCCCTCTTTTCACCCTATATCCAGCCTACTGTTCTTTTTTTTCCACCCCCTGCAACCCTCTTTCCTGGCAAAAGAGCTTCCTCCTCTACACCTCCTCCAAATCAAAAGGCATTTTAGGTTTCTTCACCTGACTATCCAGTCACGTCTTCAAAGCTTGCCAGAAAGTCTTTCAAACCTTACCCGAGCAATCGCCACTCTGTGCCATCTCTCTGCACCACACAAGGTAAAAAAAAATATAAAAATGATAAGTTATCTTACTGCTCTTGCACGCTTTTCCTTTTTGCTATAAAGTGCAGTTCCTCCACCATTCGTAAAGCAGAAAAGCACTTCAATAAAAAGGCCAACTCCCAAGAGGCTGTTGGATTTACTGAGCACTGACAGGACTCTTGGTGCTCTTGCTAATAGAGCAAGGAAAGAGGAGCTCCCTCTCTGAAATGCTCGTGATCTAAACCAGAGATGACAGGATTATGGCTGCGTTAAGCAGTGATCTGGCTCTGCACAACCCCCAGAAGATGACATGTTCCCAACCCTTACGGCACTTAGAGGCCAGATCGACGTGCGGTATAAAACAAGCTCCGAAGGTTTCTCGGAGAGTATTTTTTTCCGTAGGTATTTCGGCCGCAGTTCAGGATGTTATCCCAGCCTGAGATTAGCCTCACTGGACACGACAAGGTTACTCCCCTGCCTTAACCTAGGAATGTGCTTAGCTGCATTGCTCAACTGTGACCTCTCGGATTTACGACGGGTCAGAAACCACGGTGGGAGGAGGCCAGAGAGATACAGGACGAACCAAGACCCAGGCTCCCAGCTGTCCTGTGAGTTCATTATCAATTGACACTCGAACATCTCCTCACTGTATGATGTCATACAAGAACCTCACGCATATATCCAGCAGGCTTGCTTTAGGGAGACCCAAATGTGCAGACCAAGCAAACAACTTTCATAAGCGTTGTTTTTGTGTAGAACAGAAACAGGCAGCTCCAGAAGCTTTATTCAGTCTGACTCGTAGGCATTAAAGAGGTTCAAGACTGGTCATTACTTGGTCATGTGGAGATCCCCGTGTTCCGACCCACTTCACTGCAAAGGTCTGTGCTCCCTAAGCCGAGCACTGGATATAGACCAAATTAGCATGACATGGAACAGGGAAGATTGCATTAAACCCGAGTCAGCCCATCAAAAACAAGACACAGTCAAGAAGAAAGATCATAGAATGGTTTGGGTTGAGGGGGACCTTAAAGATCATCTCTTTTCAACCCCCCTGCCATGGGCAAGGACACCTCCCCACTAGACCAGGTTGCTGGTCACAACCTTTTCATGCTCACTTAGCCTCTAACACCAGCAGCTATACACCAGTCCAGTGACACTGCACAAGGTTTTTCACTCCAAATCCAGAATCCAGACAGCCTGGTTACAGCAACCTAGACCATGCCCTCCATGCTGCGAGACCACGGTGTCCATGGTAGACCATGTAGAGTGATTTCCCGAAGATGTGGCAATAAATGGCAGTAGGAGCTGCCAATCTACTAATTAATTACTTATTTTGGGTTAAAAAAAAATGAACACACACAATACAGGTCCAGCAATGAGTCCAGTCCTCCACTACCCCAGATAACCAAGTCACGCTGGGATCTGTAAGTTCAATGAAGCCTCCACATTAAAATTTGCACAAGTTTGGGCCCTGGGGACTCCTACTCAACAGGACCAGAACCTCTCCTACTGAAGGGGAGCAGCCCTTCATTCCAGTCTGCTTCCATTTGTTCCTGGCACAAATCAAGAGTTTCTGATTTCAAAGAACCCAAACCTTGCTTGAAATGTTTCTCTCCAACAATTATCTACTTACACAAGGCTAATGGAAACACACCCAGAATCCATACAGCTTCTGGGACCAGAAGGCAGGGAAGAGGCGTCCAGCGATCACTGCAGAGACTTTTATCTTCAAAAAAGAATAAGTGCTTTGCTTTCTGATAACATCAGAAATCTACAGAGCAGGGAAACTCTAGGAAACAAAAAAATAAAAATCACTAAATAGTGTGAAATCCTGGAAAACAGTTAATAGATTTTTTTTTCCCTGTGCTTTCATAATAGCATTCACTTGGGTTACCATAAAAAGCGATTATTATGGTAATAAAAAAAGGATGAATAATTTATTATAAATCACAGACAAACTGTTTCCTTCCAGAATTCTAAGATGACTACAGGCATATGAAAAGAACCTCAAAACTGTATGCTTGCTGTAGCCATTGTTCCAGAAAACACCTTGCCATTCTTGGGAAAAAGAAATCCAACAAAATTACAAGGTTTCCCTAGGGAATTGAAGTGAAAAAGGAAGTGGAAACCTGACCACATCACCTCTCCACTCTGTCTGCAAGGTTGTTGAACCTGCATCTTCCCATTTATTTAGCAGAGGGCTCAGTTTTGTCGTCTGTGTTTCAAAACCCAGAGACAGTGGGGGAATTGCACCTTGACCCACCTCTCCAACACCAGCACCTTCTCAACAAGCAAAACTTGATATTCCAGTATACACTTGCTTGCAAATTTTGCTTGAATCACAGGATCAGAATCAGAACCATCATTTTTTTGTCTGGACTGCCCATCGCAGTGACTGTAAGCTCAAGAATCAGGGAATAAAGTGGTTATTTACGAGACACCACCACAGCAAAATTTAAGAGGGGAAGTTTCATCGCTTGTTGAGAGCTGAATAAACCGTTAAAAGATTTACAGGCTTCAGTGTTGTTCAAAAACAGAACACGAGTCCCACGGCTGCTTCACACGAAGGGGCTGTTCTGGCCCAGTTACCCAGCCTTGCCACAGCCAAATCTATCCTCTTCCATCAGGAGCAAACCCAGTTCCAACTGGGGTCAACTCCAGCACCAGTTCCCACCATCAGCAGGTTGGTGTTTACTACACATATACTTGTTAAACAGAGACCCTGCCATTTTCAGGAGTTTTCCACTAATCCTGGCACTCTGGGGCCTCACTCAACATGTGTATTTAACAAGGAAAAGTTCCTCAGGTCTATTCAAACACTTCTGGTGCATCTGCTTGAGCATCTCCTTTAATCCAAGTCCCAAACTTCTACTTGGTTCTGTCCCTACTTTCTAAGAGATGGGTTTTTTCCAAGCCATACCATGACCCTGAGAGCTCAGCGTAAGAAATTGTCATCTTTTGTTGAGCATCAGGTAGCCTCCACTCCTTTCACCAGAGAAGATGGGTCCTCTCTAACTTCTCAGCTATGTGACACTGCCCAAGGCATCTTTCACACGGGGAAAGCGAGACCTTGGAAGTTCTTAAGAGTTTCCATATACAAAGATAAACATCAAAAGAGTGTGGGGGGGGGCATAATCTGAGAACTTGAAAATGTTTTTTTCATGGGTAACTCAATGAACCTGTGCTCTCCATGAGAAAGCATAAGAGACAAGGGAAGAGAACAGAGTTGCTGCTCATCAGGAGAACATGACAAGGACCAGCAATAAGCCAGAAGGTGCAATTACCCCGTGGTTACTAGTTTAGGGTGGATGCCCTTCATTACAAAGTCTGTCCTCTCTCCCTGTCTGCCTATGGCAGCAGGCTCCACAGAAGCCCTGAGCTATCATAACACCAGGATTACCAATGACTACAGACAAGAGGGGAAAAAAAAAATAATAATAAAAAAAAATAAGTGAAGCTCCTTCCAAAACAAACAGCCATAATTCAGTATCTGAGACTTCACAAATTACCTATTGAAAATAGCAGAAGCCAGATCTTAATAAAGCATAACTGCCTGGTTTGGGTTTCACAGATGTTAGAAGTGTTCACAATCTGGAATTAAACTAGGCTAATCTAAACCATAAATACGACCCGTCACTTGGATTATATCTGTAACCCTCTGGTGCAATTCAAAGCTCATTTTTCTAGAGTTCAACAAGTGACAAATAAACCTTCGAGAAGGAGGGAAAAAAAACCAAAAGTTTTGTTGGTGTCTACTGTAATCTACTATTAAATAAGTCCTCACACAAACCATAATAAAATTCAATTTATTGTAGTTTGTAAAACGTGATTCCCCACCTTGATAATTAAAAAGATATTGTAATAAAAAGTCTTAGGTCCTCATGTGCTCACGTTTGTTCAGATCTGATTTTTATCCGAGCAGAAGGATTATAAGAACACGGAATTGCTGTTACAGCCTCTGCGTGCAAATACGGCCTTGGGAGAGACAATTTTAGTGTTACATCCACATCGGGCTGGTAATTTAGAGCTCTGAGCACCTCGGCAGCCACCTGCACGCTGCTGGACCAGCCCAGACCACCAAGGACCAGTCCCTCACTCAGTGGCACGAGCCTGGCCTCCCAGCAAGGACACTGGGCTACCATTCCACTAGGCTGCTTCCATCTGAAGATCTCTGCTCCACTTCCAACGTAAACAGACCCTTGGTCTGAACAGCAGGATCAGAGCTGCCCTCCTTCTTGGGATTCAATGGCAAGCTCAGAGCAAAGGCTCTGCCAGTCAAGTGACAGTCCAAAGAATCAGAGATACAGTTTTGACCCTTTCAATCAGCACAGGTAGCCCATGCCCAGCATCTTCTTGACTGGTTTCCAAGAGAAAGAGTCGAGAAGCTTCCTGTTTAACTGAAAAATGTGCACACAAAGTCTTTCCCCCCCCGCCTTGAGTAGGAACAGAAGGAGAATTTCCTCACAGACACTTCCAAACCTGCCTTCACAGCCAACACTCTGCCCGAGAAACCTTTCATTCCCTTGGCATCTTCTCAGGGCACAGCACCACCACTTCTGTAGATAGTTCCTGGCCCATTTGCCACTTCTAACACATACAGCCTCACACACCCGCAAGCCAGGCGGGGTTCCAGCCCTGTACTTGATGCCACACTCTGGGAAAACCCTTCAAATTACCCCAAGGCAGCTCAGACTCAGGCTTTCTGCAAGGCCAGTGCTTTGATCTGTTCCTGTGTGGGCTGCCCTGGGTGACCCTGCTCTGGCAGGGGGGTTGGACTGGATGATCTCCAGAGGTCCCTTCCAACCCACACCATTCTATGATTCTATTGCTCCAGTTATCTTGACCAAAAAGAAGTTTGTTTCTCCCACCAAGCTGGTGCAAGGGGAGGTAGGTATCCCTCTCACCACAAAAGGAGGAGCTACCAACTGCTGATCAAAAGGTCCCCTCTGGAAGCTGCATCCTGATAAGCAGTGACCGATACAAGCCATCTCCTGGAGGCAAAACCAGGACCAAGCATGAGGAAATGCCATCGAACTTCAAGTTACAGCTCAAGAGTGAGATCCTACAGGGCAGATGCTGAGCTCCTGAACGGGACCCCGTGCTCCAGAGGCTCACCCACGTGGACAACATCTCTGGCTTATGCAATTCCACTGCCCTTACGACTTCCCTTGGCCGAAGGCAGCATCCTGGATCTGAACGTCGTAACTCAGCCCTTGGAGGGAGCGCAAAGGGAACCCGACTGCAAAATATAAATCCTTCATCCAAACACATCACCCTTCCTACAAGTCAGGCAAACACACCCAATAAACTTAATGTTTATTTAACATGCATTCCTCCATCTCATAAGAGATTAAATACATCTTGCTAGACAAACACTCCCATAACACAGTGGAAAAAAACCCAACAAGGACAGATTCTACTCCCTCCTTCTACAGCAACAAAGTTTGGAGGCACCAGAGGAGCAGGGTTATAAGCCACATAAAAGGTTTAAGTCTTACCTCTAATTATTTCTGGTTAGAAATCAGGGACCCCCCACCCCAAGCTGATTCCCAGCACAGGTCCTCCTACAATGGCACTGCAAGGGACATCTCCGACCCGTCGTGTCCAAAGGGTGTTTGTAGATGCCTTTATTAGAGCACTAATCAAAAAGCATTCCAGCATTATACACACTGGGCTGTAATTAAGTTCACTTCTTCATATCTAGCCATGTATAAAAGAGAAAATCTATATGAAGTGCCCAAGAGCTTTAGGCTGCATAACTTTTCTCAGAGACATCACCATAGAAAGGGAAGACAAACTCTTAGCTAAGTGGAAGAGCAGCTAAGGATAAAACGTGGCAATAGATGGAGAGAGAAGAACACAAAGGACCATTGCCACCATTTGGTGACCATGATTTATTACACAGAACCCAACCAGCACAGCAACAGGCCAGGACTGGAAGGAAGACCATGCTAGAAGAGAGCCCACAGGTTTCTCTCACTGGCAAAACAAGGACTCCGGCATCACAACCCGTTCGAAACGCTCTTACAACGGGGACAGGCGACGATGCTAAAAACCCCAGCAGTGGGTAAAACACCTATTAATGTAAAATCTTGTCTTTTGGGACTCTTCTGAAGTTACATTCTACATCTTAATCTCCAGTGTGAGAGCCCAGTTGCTGCCCTCTGCACACAGATCACTAGAATCAATGCCAGCTACAGCACGAGAGGGAGGAAAACAGGCAAAAAAATCTTTATCCTAGTAGCAGGGGGGGAAGCCTAAAGAAATTAATTCAGTGTATTTATCTATGAAGTATAAAATAAGTGGTCAATTCATTTACATACTATGAGGTACCAGCACTCAAAAGCCTCTACAGCCATCATGCCACGTAAAACACTAGGAGGGGAAAAAAGCCACAAATAAAAAAAAACCCAGCAAAGCAACATGTGGTGACAGGTCAGTCTTCATGTCTTTCTGACACTCCAAATCCTCTGTCTGGTTTGGAAGATGCTTTCCAGCTCCTCTCGGAGCTGCACACGAGAGGGCACTGTTCCGTAGGCTCCGGGGAGAAAGCAGCACAAATTAATCATGTGCTGCAGAAGAAAATTGTTGCGCTAGAGCCAAGCGATTAGGCCTTCTCTGGAGAATTAGCTAGAAGGAAACCTGCCAATTAAACCAGCATCTTCCAACACCTTCGGCCATCCTTCACCTCAGCGAGCCGTTATTTTATTTGCTTTCTCAGAAACTTCAGGAAATCAACCCATTTATCTTGGCATAATTATCAACGTTCTCGTTTTTTAGGCGTCGCAAAGCTGGAGCTGACTCCACGCGGGACAACAGCTTGTTGCTGGGGGTATCTGTGCTGAGGAGACCAGGGGTGACAGACACTACACACTTGCAGAAGGCTCACAGATCCAACCCGGGCTGGATAAGCCACTCAAATTTAAGATTTAAACAAATGATTCCTCGGACTCCGATTAAATCCAATCATAAAGTAATGGTTTGGACATCAAAGTGACACTGTAGTGACTCCAGCTCACACAACAGGCACCAGCATCTCAGCTCTCTCAGTCTACTACCAAGTGGATGCAGAACGAGAAGCAGCATTCCAGCCAAGAAAGCAAACCAGCAGGCAGGTGTAAGGAAGCTTAGAGAGTGCACAGAGCTCTACTTGCTCCAGACTAAATGCTGCTGAAGTTTCCTTCTTTTAGCAAAAAGAAAAAAATAAAAATCATTCCAGATTTACCTTGCCCTGGACCACATAGGCTTTGTGTTTGTCTTGGGTCCCAGACTGACACCCTTCCGTTACCTACCACCTTTCCGCCGCCCTCCAAGCACGAAAGCACAGCGTTCAGGAGACCCTTCCTCCCCCTCTCCTGTAACTCACCCGAGCTAAATTAGCAGGAAAGGCTATTTTATTATTTAAAAACACAGTCATCAGCCGCCTGGCAAGTCCTGGTTTTAGGCTTCTGTATTTCTCTTGCAGCACGTGTTGACAGATGCCGCATTCCTCAAGCTACCGTGAATTTCTGCAACGGGTTGGGGTGGGGGGGGGAAAGAGCCAGGGAGGAACCGGCGCACGAAAAGAAGCGGGGGCGGGAAATGCAGATTGTCAATTTGGTGTAAAAAAAAATGTTTGACAACGGCTCTCTAC
>WTSP01010867.1:129766-139821 GCA_025331215.1 Actenoides lindsayi
GGCCTGTTACGGCGTTACTATAAGCAGTGGTGCAGCCCGCGGCCAGTTCGTCCTGCCCGCTGCCGTCGTCTTCCCCGCGCGCCGCACCCAAGCCACGGCACCCCTCCGAGAGGGGTCCCTCGTCACCACCAAGGACAAGAGGTTCTCCCTCCCTTCCCCTCGCTCCTTCCAGCAGCCTGAGCCTTCATCGCCGCCGCTCTGATGTCAGTGGGTGATGATAACACGCTCACCGAGCTGGTTATCAGCCTGTCTTGGGCGGGATAGGAACATCAGCAGCTGCTGGCTCTGAAATGGGGATTTAACCACTGCTGATGGGAGGTCTGCTTTTAAGCACGGAGCAAACAGACTCGCAGCAGGTGGAAAACTCCCCGAGAGGCTGAGAGCTCCGAAACCACAGGAATTTTCGGCAAATCTTTTCCTTAAGTGCCAACGAAGGTGACTACAGGGCCACCGACGCGACGCTCCGACTGCCGCACGCCTCGGTGATGCTCTGGGACGGACGAAGCCAGCGAGCAGAAAGCTTTGCTAGGAGCCGTCTCCTCTCCTCTGAAAAACGTCCCTGAAAAATGGCAGAAGCCTGAGAATTTCACCAAAAAGCTGCAGACGTGTCTTTCCAGTTCCCTTCAGCAGCACGAACAGGTTGGAGCAATCTGTCTTGCCGCGTGTACGGGTCAGAGTCTCTCTACCACAAAAAAGTAATTATTTGGTCTATAGAGGGATTTTGATACAAAATACGGGAAAGGGATAAGACTTCCTGTAGCCAAATTCCTGCATAATATAGAAAAAGGCAGAGACATCAAACAGCATCTTTCAGAAGCTTTCCAGCAGATAAAGAGCTGAGCTTGTAAAGAAACCAAGGGAACTGGGGCGGCCATGCAGCATTTTGTAGTTTTTGGGGGGCAGAAATTCATGCTTTGCAGCACCTACCCTCACGAAGCAGGGCTCCCTAAGAGTTTTAAGTAAATTTATAGCCAGCGAAGCACCCAGGCTAGATGTAGAAAGCTACCACAGCCTCCACCCTCCTCGACACTGAGCGTGTTCCTGGCGTGGGACAGCTAAGAGGGGAGCAACAGCCCCGTAGGGCAGCGTGGTGCTTCTCCTCCGACATCCTAACAGCTCAGGAGATCAAAGGTCCGCGTCTTCAGATAAGATGCAGCACTGCCAAGAGCGAGAGGTGTTCCCCTACTTGCAGCAAACCCCGAGTGTTGACTCTGCATCCGTGTATCCCGACCCTAAACCCAGGGTCCAGGGAAAACTTCACTCCTGGAAGGTGCTCGGGTCAGGCTCCATCACTCGGACAGACCTTGGGTGTGTGTTAATGCTGACGGTTTTGGTGGGGTTTCCTGAGATGGATGCTAGCCCTCTCTGAACTAGACACTAGCCCTCTCTGAACTGGGTGCTAACCCTCCCTGAACTGGACACTAGCCCTCCCTGAACTGGACATTAGCCCTCTCTGAACTGGAC
This sequence comes from Actenoides lindsayi, assembly GCA_025331215.1. Taxonomy (NCBI): domain Eukaryota; kingdom Metazoa; phylum Chordata; class Aves; order Coraciiformes; family Alcedinidae; genus Actenoides; species Actenoides lindsayi. Next base: position 131,231 of record WTSP01010867.1, read on the forward strand.
ACTAGCCCTCCCTGAACTGGACGCTAGCCCTCCCTGAACTGGATGCTAGCCCTCCCTGAACTGGATGCTAGCCCTCCCTGAAATGGACGCTAGCCCTCCCTGAACTGGACGCTAGTCCTCCCTGAACTGGACGCTAGTCCTCCCTGAACTGGATGCTAGCCCTCCCTGAACTGGACGCTAGCCCTCCCTGAACTGGACGCTAGTCCTCCCTGAACTGGATGCTAGCCCTCCCTGAACTGGACACTAGCCCTCCCTGAACTGGATGCTAGCCCTCCCTGAACTGGATGGAGGCCAGCACACTCAGCTTCCCATTAGCCAGGGAAAGACCTTTGCAGGTTTTTGCTCTTGCATTTCAAAGACTTGTCTCACCAGAGCGTATCGGCACAGCTCAACGCAGCGATCGCGTTTCTACACGGCTCAACCGCAATCAAACTGGGATGGAAATAAGTAAACGACCTCGAAATCAAGGGTTTCACATCCATTTTCCCCAACCAGCACAACCCCTCTGAACGCGCGTCTGCTCGGTTCCGGTGTTCTTGGCAAGTCTCGTCCCAACTTTCCATCTGCACCCCCCCCAAAAACCTTCTGCAAAAGCCCTCGGAAAAGGGCAGATTTCATCATCCTTATCTTAGCTCTGTAGACAACATTTATCTTCCCTGACAGGAATCAACTCGGAAGACAAATTAAAAGGCCACGAGACCCAGGAGGGCCTGGCTTGTTTGAGCTGGCGCGGTCCGGGGGTGAAGCCTGAAGAGACCGGCGTTCGTCGCCAGCTTGCCCCTTCGCGCGCGGCCCAGAACCCTTTAGGCGTCGGCGGGAAACCGAGCCGGGGCCGAGGCCGCGGCCCTCGGGGGGGGGACTGCCAACGGGCCGGGGCCTGGAGGCCCGACCCCGGCCCGACAACCCCCCAGCCCCTCCCCGTGCCGCTGCGCCTGTCCCGTAGCCACGTTGCTGTTGGCTCCCGTGCCGGCTGGGCTGCAGTACAGCGATGAAATAATATTTGGACGCGCTGAACGTTAACAGCGAGGCTTCGCTCGCTGTGGCGGTGCGTGCCGGCGGGTCTCACGAGGATGAGAGGAGGTGAAAGGCCGTTTGCCCTGCTTGGCGGGTGGAGAAAAGGTTCCCAGTCCAGTATTTGACCCAGTAAACTGGGTTGCTCTGGGTAGGATCCTCTGTCGGACAAAGCCCTGCTCAAGATGAGGAAATGCCACCGGAATGGTGGACAAGGTTCCCGAAAGCCTCAGGCCTGCTGTGCACTGAAAGGGAAGAGGGGTTTTGGAAACCTCCCTTCCATCACTCTCTACAACTACCTGAAAGGACACTGTAGAGAGGTTGGTGCTGGGCTCTTCTCACAGGTAATCAGCGACAGAACAAGAGGGGATGGATTCAAGCTGCACCAGGGGAGCTTTAGACTGGACAGCAGGGAGGAAAGAGCAGCCAGCCCCTGGAACAGGCTGCCCAGGGAGGGGGTTGAGTCCCCATCCCTGCGTGTGCTGAAGGGTCCTTTAGATGTGGTGTTGAGGGACGTGGTTTAGTGGTGACCTTTGTAGAGGAGGGTTAATGGTTGGACTCGATGATCCCAAGGGTCTTTTCCAACCGGAACGATTCTGTGATTGATTCTACGATTCTATGATCACTTCCCAGACAATCCTGGGCTGCCAGAATTGGTCCCAAATGAGCACTGAGGGAAGCAAACAAGTCCCGTGCCGGGCACCGTAACGTGCAGATATATCGATCAGCTGGGACGATGCAACACGAATCAGGATTCACACAGCACTGAAATCTCCCCATCTGTGGAATAAGTGTGGCAGCTGCTCCAGGGACAGCAGCTGAATCAAAGCTGATTCTCTACCTCCAGTGGAGAACCTGGGGTTGCAGACTAAGCCTATTTCTTCAGGAAACCCTCCACCCTCCGTCCGACACCGGCCAGTTTACTCCACTGCCACGGGGGATGCTTATGCCCTCTGCATTACCAGTCCCTGAACGGCCTCAGGTTCAGGTTACTGTGATTCAAGACGGGGTCATAGGAACGGAAAGATGCTCTCAGCAACCCACGCACTAGTTTGGCTCCCAGCACCTTCTCCATCTGGATCGCACCCAGCTGAAAAACTGTCTGCTAGCTCACGGAGCTCTCAGAGGAGCACTGGACTCTAGTCCAAGCCCTTATCCTGGGTGTTGTACCAGCAGAGCCTGTCCTTTCCTAACTTGTTTCTCCCCATGGATCGCCTCTTGATTTAAATCTCACTGCCTCTGGTTTCCTCTACTTCATAAGCTTGGTACTGACTCAACAGATCAGCTTCTATTTGTTGAAGGATTAATTCCTCTCACTGCCTTGCTTTAGAACCGTTCATGCCCCTCAGTCATGGTTAGACTGAGTCACTTTCTGGCCAGACACAAGCAAAACCTCTGCTGAATGGACAAGCAAAGCCAAAGGACCAGCTCGGTCCTTAATTTGACTACAAACGAAACATTCAGCCACTGAGAAAGAAGCGTTCCCGACGGAGCCAGGGGAAAAGGTTCAGCCTTTACACGCTGAAAAATGCGTGAGCACTTGCGGTCACCTCCTCTGGCCTTCACACAGCCATGTAGGACAGCAATGACTTTGACTCACTGCTTGCTCTGGAGAGAGGCTACATATGGCACTAATACATGAACCAGGGGTTGAGTAACCTCAGATTTGGGGTGTCCACAATTGAGCGTCTCTGGCCCATTTTATTGTTTTAACATCAGGCAAAATGCTGGAAGCTAATCCATTGGGAGCAAACCCCCGGGAGGTGTTCCCTGCTGGAAGGGGCTGGGGAGGATGCTGGTGGGTCTGAAACTCTCCCTTGGCATCCCCAGTGCCGCTGCCACAAGGGCAGAGGGAGAGGGGATCACAGAATCATAGAACGGTAGAGGTTGGAAGGGGCCTCTGGAGATCATCCAGTCCAACCCCCCTGCCAGAGCTGGGTGGGTGTCAAGTAGAAGGAGTCAGGCTCTTTTCAGTTGTGCCCTGTGGTAGGACAAGAGGTGATGGTCGCAAACTGGAACACAGGAAGTTCCACCTCAACATGAGGAGAAAACTCTTTGCTGTGAGGGTGACAGAGCCTGGCCCAGGCTGCCCAGAGAGGTGGTGGAGTCTCCTTCTCTGGAGACTTTCCAGCCCCACCTGGATCTGTTCCTGTGTGTGCTGCCCTGGGTGACCCTGCTCTGGCAGGAGGGTTGGACTGGATGATCTCCACAGGTCCCTTTCAACCCCAACCATTCTATGATTCTACGACACAGCCCATGTATCGAGCAGACCGATCAGCATCAAGGCAACTCTTGGTTAATGCTCTGTCTGGAGAGCAGGGCGGGCCATGGTAAGGTGTGATGTGACCAGCAGCTGTCATCACTGTGGCCAGGCTCCTCTCTGAACCTGCAGCCGTTGAAGGAGCCAAGGAGATGAATGATTCATCCATCCCAAACTCATGCAAAGCCTGCTCAGCAGCCCTGGGTTTTTTTCTTTCCTCTCCAGGAGGCTCCTGGCAGACCATCATGTAGAAGCAGTAATGGTGGGTAGAAGCCAGGCTGGGCTCGAGATGGTTTGGAGACCATTTTTCATGGCTTTTTCTGGGGTGTTGAAAGAAACCCTTCACTCTCCATGCCTCTGGTTGCTCAAGAAATACAACAGGGTGCTGCTGGATCTCTGGAGCTAATTAAATGGTTGGAGAAAGTTTGCTGAGCTTTACTGATTATGTCAGCATTGCATAGGTGTCCGCTCAGCAGTCTTTCCCCGGATCGCACCGGATGCCACAACACCCCCAGAGGGTCCACCTCTGGATCTGAAGAAGTCCAGGGCAGAAGTGCAATGTTTTTTCCACCCTGCCAATACCTCGATGTTGTGCCCAGGCTCCAACCTCACGAGGTGCCGTGGACGGGGCGTGAGATGCCGTCCTCCGTGCAGGGCTGGCAGTCGAGCAGCGCGGTGCTTGCACCAGAGGAATGGAGCCATGCGCATCACGGGCATGAGCCAGAGCTTGCAGCAGGGAGGGGAAGACCAAGGAGAGGTCATACTTTTAAGAAACTGGGATCAACGACTCACCAAAATGAGGTTTTACATCAGAGCTTGGGTTCAACCTCTTGTCTTCTTCAGCCCAGTCCTTTCCCAGACAGCTGTCTTGCCTTACACAGAATCACAGAACAGCTTAGGCTGGAAGGCACCTTAGAGATCATCTAATCCAACCTCCCTGACATGGGCAGGGATGCCTCCCAACTAGACCAGGTTGCTCAAGGCCTCACCCAACCTGACCTTGAACACCTCAAGGGAGGGGCATCCACAACCCCTCTGGCAATCTATTCCAGAGTCTCACCACCCTCGTATTGAAGAACTTTTTCCTAAGATCCAATCTAAACCTATTTTCCCCCAGTTTAAAACCATTTCCCCTCATCCTATCACTGGAGACACTGGTGAAGACTCCCTCTCCAGCCTTCCTGTAGGATCCCTTCAGGAACTGGAAGGCAGTTATAAGGTCCCCCTGGAGTCTTCTCTTCTCCAATCCCAGCTCCCTCAGCCTATCCTTGCAGCAGAAGTGCTCCAGCCCCTGGATCATCTTTGTGGCCTCCTCTGGACTCGTTCCAACAGATCTCTGTCCCTCTTATGGTGGGGACACCAGAACCGGATGCAGTATTCGAGGTGGGGTCTCACAAGAGCAGAGTAAAGGGGGAGAATCACCTCTCTTGTTCTTCTGGCCACACTCCTCTTGATGTGATAGAGTAGGAGCACGTGCCAAACATGAGGCTGTTGCACAAACTGAATCCATCTGTCGGGTGTCCCGGCGCACCCCGTTTCACCACAGAAACCCTACCCACGTTTCCGCTCACGCTGAGCAAATGGTTTTCCAGATGGCACCACAGAGGGAGAAGGGAACGCTGCCTGGACGCAACGGAAGAGCCGTGTGCTCCTCTTGACTTACTCCTCTCACCTCCTGGTCTACCAACTGCTCCAGCCATCGGGGAGAGCTCCTGCCCACCCCGGCTCTCAGTGACCAGATGATCACCAGGCACCAGGTCGTCAGCGGCCTCCACGGCTTCTGGCTGGTTGTTGTTACTGGTTTTTACTGGGACGCCGAAGAGGTGAGGCCGGCGGTGCTGTGGCTAGCAGCTGGTTCCCATTAACTCTCCATCGCGGAGTCGACTGCATTTGGAAGGCCACAGCCAACTACGAGCTCCCTTTGGAAGGCTTTGGTGCCATTGTGTGGAAGGAAACCAAAAAAATAAAAGGAAAAAAAAAAAAAAGGAGGAAAAATCTCCGGAGGTGATTAATTTCTCATCTGCTTCTTGCTAACGTGTGTCCACAGGATGAACCCCTGTCACAAGACAGGGGAAAAACCAGCCTGTGTGAAAGCCAATCTGGAGATTTCCTCAATCCCCCGAGGAAAACAACTATCTGCTAATCTCAGAGTCTCGGGGCCAGAGCTGAATATCCATTAGGCTGGGCCAAAGCCAAAACCTCAACTCTGCTCCTCTGCTTTTACTTTCTGCGTTGGTTCTTTGCTTGTTTTGAAGCGAACGGGTGAAAGTGGCGCCTCTGCAGCACCAAACGTGGGCTGATGGTCTCCCCAGCAGACCAGCTAGCTCTCCACCACTGCAGCAGGGCACAGGTTCCTCCTCTACGGCACCACGGAGGTGTTGTGAATGGTGATGGTCCTCGGCGGTCCATCTCCAGGGGGACCTCTGCCCCACGAGAAGACAGGTATCTGCTACAGCAATCCCCACGCACACAGCGCAGGAGAAGATGGACAAGGGGGACTCAACCGCGGCCGGCACTTGGGCAACTGTACGTGCTCTGTGGCTTGTCTCACGGGCTCTCCTGGAGCTCAGACACGGCACCGCTGTCCTGACACTCGGGCCAAGCACCCAATGTACCCTGATGCTCCAAATCTGACCCTACAAAGCGATGCGAAGCTGGCCCAGCTCGCCCTTCCCCCTGGCCTGGGGTCCTGGGCTGCCCAGCTACACGGACAAAGACCCATCAAAAGGCCACCAAGGCCTCTGTGGCTCAGGCTGAACTTGAACAAAGCTCTCCAGAAGAGAGCAGCTGGTGATTAACCCCTGAACACATCTTCCTTAGCCCCCGGAGAGCCACAGAGCTCTTCCAAAGCAGCAATACCCCAGCAGAGGAGACCACACAGATGTAACCAGCTGGAAGAGTGGGCTTTAATTTTTTTTTTATTTATTTTTTTTCTTATGGTGTTGTTTTAACCTGCAGACAGTGACCCTGGGAGGGGCAGCTCATCTCCCTACATTTCCTTCTGCCCATCCTTCAATGATGTTCACAGGGATAAGAGAAACCACCGCAAGGACCATCACCAGGGGTAAATCCCAAATCTTCACACCTGCATCCCAGGACAGAACCTGCAGTTGCAGACAAGCCAACAACAACAGCAGCAAAAAAAAAAAAAAGAATCCCAAACCAAAGGAACCAGAGACTTGTCTCTCCAAAGATATCATTTTCCCAGCTGATGACAGACTCGGGGGGTGCTCCACCAATGCACCCAGCATTTAAAACCTCCCCAAGGAAACCACGAAGGGTGACAACAGGGGCTGCTGCTCCCTCCTGCCACCATCGCAGACCATGGAGTCCAAGGGGTGAAGCCCACGACCGTGCCAGCACCAGCAGCCAGAGCATGACGAGCCCGGCCTGATAACCTCAGCCGCTCGTTACACGTGTCACACGACTTGTCATTTTTTTGCACGAAGTTTTAGTTCGTTTTTTTTAACGCAGTGATTCCATAAGTAGTTTTGCATGTGGTTAGTTGTAAAACCTGGCCCAAGGTTTCCTTCCAAAGAGCTAAAGTGTTATTTTAGGCGGGGGAGGGAGGTTGTAGACGTTGAAAAAACAGACCTATACAAGATTCAAATAAGCCTTTTTTTGTCCTGCAGACTAAAATTATTGGAGTTTAAATCACTGCTATTTTTTGGAATAGCACCTGGGAGAAGGTTTAACCCTCTGAACAAGCATTAATTTAACACACACACATACAAAAAAAAAAGGAAGTTTATGAGTTCTAGTCTTCAGAGGAACATAACTCCTATATTATTAACAGCATCAGGGATTATTAAAAACCAGTGAAAGCAAATTAAAAACTAATTCTGTTCTCACCATTTCCTGACCGCTTACGCTTTTCCTATCCTGGAGTGGGAGACTGGTGCAAAAGACTGGAGGGATGGACGGGGCACACGACAGGAAAGGGTCCTCACACAAGGTGGGGGGACGTGCCTTCAAGCAGCGTCCTTGCCACGGGCAACAAGCTGGCAAAATATTTGCCATTCCTGCCTGTTTTTACTTTCTTGTTGGCACCCGCTGGGGAGGGAAGCAGCGGGAGACCCCAGAGCCACAGCAAAAGGGGGTGGGATTCTTTTCCTCCTGCCAAACTTGAGCGGGATGATGATTAACACCCAGCTCCACGCACCAGGGTTCCTGTTCCTCCTGCTCCTTTACCCCCTGCAGGTTGCAACCACCCCTTGTGAAGCCCCCCCTGACTTCTTATCTTGCAAGATGCATACAAACAAATGCTGGTCGCCCATCCAGGGAGTAAATAAAGGAGAAGGAGACTCATCTGCTCACCCAGTTTTCCTGAAACGCTCCTGCGAAGAAGCAGGGGGTGGGTATTCTCCAAAGGGTCATTTCATTGCAGTTCCAATGTGGTTTTTAAAAGGATGGGATGTAAAATCAACTAACCTTGAGCTACGGCGGGTCGAGAGCACAGGTCCCTCTGCAGATCCTTCATTCATGCAGATCTTTTTCTCCAGTGGAAGAAGAAAACTGCCTGGTGAGAAGGATCAGAATCAGTTTATGAGTTAATGTGCTTTTTCTGGGACGTAGCTCCACCTCAGATACGAAAACAAAATAAATGAAGGGGGTTAAGAAACAATTGGAAACAGTTGATTTCTATTAAATGCTACAAGATTTTTTTCCTCTGCTGTTGTTTGCAAGATGTGTCTGATGAGATTGGACATGCAGGTGCCCCGAGTTTGGTGAGCACGTGAAGTTCCTTTAATAAAGGACACATGCAAACACTTTGTCATCTCCACATGATTGTTTTTCATCTTTTTCATTTCTAAAACAAGAAGGTTTTCCAGGGAAGATGCCATTCTTTCTAGAAACCTCCCACCCATGGGCTGCTGCAGAGAAACACGAGGTTGCTTTTCACAGTTACAGGCTCCGTGACAGTGACACTTAAATACCCAGAGTGCTGCTGGCAGGAGGATCATAGAATCATAGAATGGTGGGGGTTGGAAAGGACCTCTGGGGATCATCGAGTCCAACCCCCCTGCCAGAGCAGGAGCACCCAGGGCAGCCCACACAGGAACAGATCCAGGTGGGTTTGGAAAGTCTCCAGACAAGGAGACTCCACAGCCTCTCTGGGCAGCCTGGCACAGGCTCCCACACCCTCATACCAAACAACTTGCTCCTCCTGCTCAGATGGAACCTCCTGGGTTCCTCTTGGGTGACACTTGTCCTGTCACTGGGCACCACTGGAAAGAGTCTGTCCCCATCCTCTTGGATCAGCATTGCTCAGCTCCCCTCTCAGGCTGCTCTTCTCCAGCTGAACAGCCCCAGGGCTCTC
>WTSP01010868.1:0-30152 GCA_025331215.1 Actenoides lindsayi
TCTTTTCTTTTCTTTTCTTTTCTTTTCTTTTCTTTTCTTTTCTTTTCTTTTCTTTTCTTTTCTTTTCTTTTCCTTTTTCCTTTTCTTTTTTTTTGTACATAATTTTGTTTTTAACTCAGTGGAGACAGATTATCTCTTACATCTTATAGCAAAGAATGATGTGAAATCTGCTCTTATTTGTGAGCCGTAGGGGATAGAAATGCCTTCCTTCATGCACTCTGACCCTCATCAGGATTTCTTCTGATACAATCCACAGTGCATGCTGAACTTCTCCACAAACTAGTAGACCAAATGATCCTTGATCTCCTCTTTCTCTTCTGACTGCTTCTTGTTCTCAATGCTTTATATTAGGTAGAACTTGAAATAATCAGGTAAAAAATAAAATCAAAAGGTTTATAGAAACCCCTAAGAGTTTGCAGGCCCAGTCAGTGTTTGTAACTTTATGTTCCTCAAGCAGCATTCAGTGGGAATAAGAATGCAATACAGATGCCTGGTTCTTGGTGATGACCTGCATAAATTTATCCTAAATAAAAAAACAAAACAAAACAAAACCAAATCAAAAAGCTATTGAAGGAGAAATACTGTTGTGAATAAGTCAGATTACAACTCCAATGCCAAGATTCTGTCCAAGCTCTATTATGAAGAAAAGAAAGAAGCAGATCCTGACTCTGGCTTTAAGGCTTGTTGGAGTGAGAGAAGACATGAAATCAGTGTGAGCTATTGTGCAAGCATTGAATTATGATTACCAACACTGGAGTAAAATAGATTGTCCTCTTCTCAAATTGTTAGGATAGGGAGTGAGCAGAGTCCCTTGTCTTGCTCTGGAGACCCCAAAGGTTACCTCGCTGCATTGGCACAGGAAAATGGGCAAACACTAATACTAATAGTATTTTGTTTCTTACTCACCCTCTTTAAAACAACTGACTTTTGGTAATTCTATGATATATATATATAATTCTCCCCTCTATATAGTCACTCATAAATCAGTGCAGGTCCCATTGTTGTCAGTGGAAATACACCTGTTGTCTTCAGAAAATGCTGATCCAGATGCTTGGACAATGCTGGAGTCTGAATTTGGCTAGACTGAAAGCCTGGGACCTAGCCTGCCAATATACTTTCACAGTAACTGTAGGAATTTAGTGACCCAAACCTCCTCAAGGAGGCACATTTGGTGGTTGAGTCACAAATACAGGAACTTGAGGATGCCTGGACAAGGCAGTTTCTACCCCTAGCTGATTGCTTTCCTCCTTATAATTCGAAAGGATTTCCTCACTTATGGATAAAGAGCTCTACTGTACTTGCAGCAGCAACTTCACTGCTCCAGTTTGCAATCAAGCAGGTGAAAGTAAATCAGTTCAGGGCTTCAGTGATTTAACATGCCAGGTACAAAACATGTTCTCTGTTTGATACTTTCATATCTGCTGCTGGGAGTGGAAACAGGTATGAGTGTCTGGCTGGGAGTAAGCACTACCAGGCTTCAAGCCATCCAGGTGTATAAGTCAATGCCCAATTTCTTGGTCTTGTCAGTAGAGAGGGAGCTTCCTTTGAAAATTCTCAGAGCTGAATGGAAGTTTCAGGATCTTCTCATGAAGGACCTCAGAGATACCAAATGCATAGTTGTTCAACTGGAAGACATTTGTTAGGTACAATTTAGCATTACATTTGGAAAAGAATCTCCTTCAGATATTTAAGCAACATCTGTTTGTGCTGCAGGCATTTCTGTCACTACTTACAGAAGGAATAATAGTGCTAAGCATAAAGAAAAATGCATACAGTGTGTCAGCATGCTGCCGTCTTCTGTTTCTCCTGCAGTCTTTACTAAAAGACTGCAGAAGAAACAGGAGTTCTATCTGTAATTCTATCTGCTTTGACAATTTTTCTCGGATGAAAATAGTTTTCTCTGAAATATGTCAGTCTGATGTTACAGTATCTGGACAGTGTTCAGACTTACGATCAATCAGAAAAGGAAGGGAATAGAAAGTAACAAACCCAGCTTACTTCTCTTCCTAATTTATTCATTTGTTAATGATCTATTTGGTCTTTCAATTCATGCTTGTATTATTGTTCAATGAGAAAACTAAAATGCAGATATCTGATGTCCAAGTTCTGCACTTTTATGAGCCACTCAGCTTTACTGGAAATCTGAACAGCTGTCCAGGGCACTGGGTGTGGAAATTGGTCTTAGGAGAGCCTCACGTTAGCTAAAAAAAGGCAAAAAAAGGAGAAAAAGAAATCTTTTTGAATTCATGATTATAAGAATCTGACGAATATTTCTTCCACCCAATAGTCAGTGTCCTTTCTGCAGGAAAATAATGTCGTCATCATCATCACCATCATGATAATAATCACACCTTCAATACATTGAAAAGAACTTTTCCTATTAAAATTTTAGACAGTTTCTGTAAGTTTGACAGAAATTCCTGTAACTTTTGAGGCCTTTCAGACAGCATACAAGGGGCAAATGCAGTCCTGACCAAAAAGGTCATTCAAAGAAGTATCATTAATGCAGATGATGAGAAAGGTTAAATTCCTTCTTACTTCTCCCAGCAAAGCTGTACTTATCTACTCTGGAATTTTCTGAACACTGGTTTAAAATACAGTGCCAAGGAATGCATCAACTGATCATTTAAAATGATACTGTACAGCTGGTGAATGTCTCCTCAGCCTCCGTCCATGGTATAACCTTCTGTAACCTTTGTTTATAGCCTTAGTAACAAGGAATAAAAAGGTATGCTCATTTTGTGCTGTCTGCGCAGAAATTTTTTCAGTTTTCATTTAACAGCCACAAGGGGGCATCTTTTTTCTTGGTTTCTTCTGTTGCTATAAATGAAGCGCTTGCTTATTTCACAAATTCACTTGTATAATTCTCGAAAGATGAATCTTCTGCTATTTATTCCAGCAAAAATATGTGTTCTCATGATTTGCAAGAAGAAAAAGTAGCTACTAAAATAAAACAATTTTTACATTTCATAGAGACTGCAGACTGGTTCCTGGAGTGAGAAAAGGGGACATTCATATTGGTTTCTTTTTCACAGGAGTCTAAAACTTCGCTAGTACATGAAGCAAGCAGTACTTTTCAACATGATTTTGTTTTGTTTTGTTTTGTTTTGTTTTGTTTTGTTTTGTTTTGTTTTGTTTTGCTTTGTTTTATTTTGTTTTGTTTTAACTAGGATTCATGTTTTCAGAGTACCTCAAAGCACAATTCTGTAATTCTAATGAATGCTTAAAAAATCAATATGGATTTTTCTTCCATCAACCTGCTCCTCATTTTCTTTTTGTTGACCTTCTGGTGCAGAAAGTGGTTACCAGCAGAGTGCCTGTGATGTTCAGTGAGTATCTGGGAACAAGGTAAAGTGCAAGAATCATTCTAAAGGAATTTGAAACACAAAGTGGGCTTTAATCTACATCATACTGATTATAATTATATTTTTATTGAACAGTGCCATCCAGGTATTAAAGGAATGAAAAGTTTTCTTGATCCTACTGAAAAGAATGTGGAAAATCAGGTATAAAATCCCCTTTTGAAGGACTTAAAAAGCAGAAGTCAATGGCAACTGGGAAACAACCTGTTTTCAGATTTGTCCATTTATTTTGTGGGAATATAAGACATATCTAGACAAGTAGAGTCTGTGTATCTCTGTGTGCAGAGTTTATATAAACATCATCAGCTTGGTACTGTAGTAACAAACTGTTTAAAAAGCATAGATTAAAAAAGTGTAAAATTGGCTGTTGGTGAAATTAGAAAAAAAACCCAACATATTTAGACCTCATTCTATATGCCCAGACCACCCACCTGACTTCTGTGTGAATGGTAGGTGAAGATGAAGTTCTGCTGAGCTGGATAATGTGGTGGAAACTCCAATATATTCCTCCGGAGTTCTTTGGTTCTGCTGTTATTTCACGGGAGCAACAGTCAGAGTCTGTTCTGAAACCCAGTCACCAGATGAAGACTTTCAATCTGAGCTCTTAACTAAGGGAAACAGTTTTTGAAAGAACCCCAGTGTGTCTTGTCTGGAAGTGTCTGATACTATCTGTGCCATGTGTTCAATGGCTCTCAGCCTGTGGGCAGAAAGGCTCTTCCTTGGGCAGCCACAGAAGGAAATACGTTGGAGAGAAGGGTTTAGTGTGGGAGTGGGTTGGTCCAGGAGAGAAATTCTCTCTTAGGAAGTGGTCTGCAGCATGCGAAAGCTGGAGAACCACCAGTGTAGCACATTCCACTCGCAAAGCAAATAAATGCAGAGGCTGGTGTATCCCTGTCAGCTACAGTTTTGCATATGGGCTACTCTTAAATGTGCACCAACACCTAGCTCTGGGTCACTGCCCAGATGTTTTCTCCTTATCAGTAAGTATGGTGAACTGACTTGTTTGGTTTTTTTTTTTCCCCACACTCCTAGTCTACCACCCAGTGACCTGCAGTTCAGCCCCAAAAGAAGTATGTCACAGAAATAATGTGAGTGGACCTGAGGCTGCTTTAGACTTGATGATCTGAACCAGCACCTGCGCAAGGTGACCACAATATTAGGTTTGGATGCCCCAGAGCAAACTCACAGATGTGTGATCTGGTAGCACAGGAGAGGTCTGTGGTCCAGGGGAAAGTACACGAGCACAGGGTCCCTCGGTGCCCGGTCTCAGCAGGGTGTGCGTATTGCTGCCGCAGTCTGTGTGTGTGTCCGGGTGCCTGTGTGTGCGCCCGGGTGCCTGTGTGTGCGCCCGGGTGCCTGTGTGTGCGCTCCGCTACTTTTCATGGAGCCGTTTCTTGGTGACCGGGGCTGTGACCTCCGCCGGGAGCAGCAGCAGTGGGTGTGTGTCTGAACTGACACACACACGCGCGCGCGCACGCACACGAAGCAGCCCATTTGCTGGAGGGGTGTGCATGTGCGTGCGAGGGAGTGGAAAGGGGTGGCGGGGATGGAGGAAGGGAAGCCAGGGGAAAGTCTGACACTTCTCACAGAAGGAGCGAGACCCTTCGCCGCCGCCGCCGCCGGGGAGGAGCCCGACTCGCTCGCAACGCCTCCAAAAACCCGGCCACCGGCCCCGGCCCCGCACCGACCTCACCCCGCACCTCGCCGCCGCTCTCGTTCCCCGGCAGGTACCAGCCAGCTTCCGCGGGGCCCCGCGACTTTGCGCCGCTCGGCTGCGCGCCGGAGCACTTTTCCGCCGCCGCCGCGGAGAAGGGGTGGAGGGTGGCGGTGGGGAGTTGCGGAAAAGTGCATGGGGTCCCCTGTGCTTGTCCCGGACCCTCCGCGCGCCTCTGCCACGACAACCGTCGGGGCCGCCGCAGAGCGGGTGCCGGCGCTTGGCACCTGGCAGCGGTCCCCGGGCCACCTGCCTGGCTGTCATCAAGGTGGTGAGGTGCGCGGGCTTGGGAGAATCCCTCGGCTCTGCTTTGGGAGTGCAGGAGAGGTGGGTTTGGGGGATCAGGAGCGAGGAAGCGGCAGTTTTGAGGAACAGGGGTTAAAGGCTGGGGAGGTGGGAGCGGTGCGGACCGAGGGAGGGATGTTTCGGTCTCAGTCCCGGCACCCCTGTGCCTGCTTCTGCTTTGCATCGGTGTCTCAGCGTGGGCATAATCAGCCCATGTTCATGAGCAAAACTGTTGCGTGCTGGAGTGGTGGCAAAATTCCTTCCTTTCCACTTAGTCCGACAGCATTGCTAGGAGCGCAACACCACTGAACGTGTCCATCACTCGGAGCTGCAAAGCACCTGGTTGGCCTGGGGTGCTCACTGAAATAAGATTACTTTTCTCACACTGACAACCTCTACTTTCCTTTATGCAATAACACAGAGGGTGGTAAAGCTCCTTGTTTTGGAATGAATATTGCAAAATGAAAGTTGTTGCTTCTGGAAAAGAAACATTCCTGAGCAAGTTAGGTAATTGGAGACTGCGTACAGCAGAAGCACAAAGCAGCTACCTATGTTTCCTTTAAAAAAAGCTTCACTTTGATCTGAATTGGGAAAATTTGTCCGAGAACAATAGAGATCAATGGGGCAGCAGTCTAACCATAAGCAGAGAGCACTTTGCTGAAAAAGCAGTAGCTAAACGCTGCAGCTGTGTCTCTGTCAGAAGCCACAAAGATGCAGGCAAGAACTTTTGCAAGGATTTTAGCATGTCACTTTTTTTGCTACCTACAGATCTAGGGAACAAGTGAAGAGACTTGATTTCACTGCTAACCATTAGGAGGTGATTAACTGTATGGCACAACAATTTAAGAATGTTTTTCAAACCCATGTTAGTATAGTTGATGCAATTTTAATCTTTGTCTTTTAATTAGTTTGTTTAGTTATTATGGGCGTGACCCAGAAAAGTGCTACTCATCATCATCTGCAAGGTATGTAAGGGTCAAGATCTTTCTTAAATCTGTAGAAAGCTGGGTATCTAAATAGCTTTCTAAAGAGGACTTTGGACATTTTAATCCATAATTGTAATCCTGCTGTCAAATAAGACGTATCCGGATTCTGCAGGTGTCACACCTCTTTTTCTTAAAGTTCCCAAAACAAGTCCGGCTTTGAGGTGCTTCATAAATAGAAGCATTTCAGCCTTGATCAGGCTGAGCAACTTGGCTTCACTTTTATTTGAACTTTATTTTGGCGTGGACATCTAGACTAGCTTAAGATCCAGGAACTAAATTTACTTTTCCTCTTTTTACCACTGGATCAATCCTAATGGCATTCTCAGGGTACAGGCAACAGAGCAGTCTCCCCATTAGGTTCAGCGCTGAAGCACAGACTTCTTCTTTGCTCTCCAAACCAGGCAGAAACATTTTGAGTCAGTCTCCCACAGCCAGTATGTGGGCTCTGCCCCTGGAGTTTTTTAACCAGAAATGGAAATAACATCTTCACCAGGATCCTCTGCAGCGTCTCAAAATATAAGAGTGACAGCAGTTACAAGGGCTGGTGCTTTCAGGACGGTAATCCCAGGAAGAGAGAAGTGCCTTCCAATAGTGCTGAGAAAGGTTACTAAATCCCAGGAAGATACACTTTTGAGTTGTATTCCTGCCTTTTGCTTTGGTCTGGTAGACAGCTTCTGTCAGATCCCCAGAAGAGTGGTACATCTTTTGGATCCCACTCCCAAGTACCAGCCTCCATCTGCTTCTCTCCAACTGCAGGCTCTGCTATCAGCTTGACCCTCTAAAACACTGTCATAGGCCTGATCTTACTCCTCAGTGGTTGGTTGGTTGTTTGTTTCTCTGCGAGGTGATGTTTTCACTGTAGATACCGCTGTGTCCATTATGCAAATTATACCACACCCTTGAAATTTTGCAGTTGAATTAAATGAAACAAGGATGTAGGAAAAAAGAAAGTTTGAATTAAACTAAAACATGAAATGGAAATAGATGTTGTTCATGGGGAAAGAGCCCTTTAAAGTGTTACAGGGTACTACATCATTGTTAGTCAGACATTAAATATTGATAATTAAGCAAATCAACACTGTAAACACTAAGGTATTCAGAAGCAAAGCCAGAGAATGAAACACCCCCCAAAAAATCTGTTCCTGTTTTGGTTCTAGCAGAAAGGATATGCTTAGCATCTCTTTTCATGTTCTGTCACAGAAAATGAGGTGCAAATGTCCCACATAGTCAGGATCTTTACAGTTTAATTTGCAGAAGATCATAATCATTCAGAATCATTCTGTGAGCATGCTGCCAGCTTTGGGTGGTCAAAATAATGATGTATTTCTGGATGCTTTTTAAATTCCTGTTTTGCTTTCTAACTTGTTCTTTTTGTGGTTAAAAATAGAGAAGTTGTAATCTCAGGTCTTCAGGTTTCTCTTTGCTGTGCACCACTGCAATGTAGACATACCAGTTACCTGTGGCTCCGGAGAGGCTGATTCATCAGCTGGGAATCAGCTGAATTCCCAGCACATGCCTGCATTTTTTTGGCTAAAACCCCCAGTGCTGGAATTGGCCACTGAGCCACCTCTATACTGTTTGAGGTTTCCTACATGAGGGAATCCTTTTATGCTGGTTAAGAAGGCTTTCCCACCATGCTTTCCTGGCAAGGCAGCCTGTGTGACAGCCAGAGCTGTATTTGGCCCATTGTCTTTTTAACCTGTGGAAAATGCTTAAGGTGCATGTGAAGTGTAGTTAAATCAAATAGGTGCACCTAAAGTGTGATGTGTTTGTTTTCCTTGTTTTCTGGTTTTTCTCCAGCTACAGACAAGAAGCTCGTAGTAAGGCCATACCCATGAGACAGAAAGTGGAGTGGTTGTATTTAAACTTTGTGTGAAGCAAATTTTTGCTCCATGGGTGTACTATTTTTATATTTTTTATAATGTTGTACCTCTGTTGTACTTCTGAACACAATCTCACCCCCCTCCGTCCCAGCATTTCTGTCTAGGTTTTATGTGTTTTACAAATTTAGCAATGGCAATGAGTCAGTGCTTAAATTATTCCTGTATAAATCTTTAGTCCTTTTATCTTCTTTCTATGCTTGTGTTTTCAGAAAGGTCCCTCTCTGGTATTGTTATTTTTCACATCCTAGAGAAATGCTGTGTGAACATCCACGTGTTATCTGACAGTGTGTGATTAAAAAAAAAAAAAAAAAAAAAAAAAAAAGAGGCAAGTAAAGAAAAAACGCAGCTCTTGTATTCCACTCTCCACGGCTTAGATTGATCTAACGTCACGTGGAGGGGATCCAGGATGAGTCAGGGATCAGTGCTATGGTCCAAAATTCCAGTTTGCATTACAGCTGGGAGCCAGCATTTAGCATCATGTGGATTTATTTTCTTTTAACGGGAACTCCAAAATAATTTATGGAAGTCATATAGCCTAATGGACAGAACAGATAACAGTAAGCCAAGAAGAACCGGAATTCCCATCTGGGTTGAATCATTGACTGGATTTGACTATCGGAGTGATGGGTGTGGTATTTAGGCCTAGAACATTATATGGGCCTTAACTAAATCATTGCACCTCCCTTCAACATAACTGGGAAATGTGATTAAGTTTCAGAGCTCTGCGGGTACATAACAGTTTACCTAATAGTCAGCTTCACTGGTCAGACTAAGCACAGTTCATTAGAGGCATTTATTTGCAAATCTAGTTTGCAGGACAAATCCTAAAATGTTCTGGGTGTATATATATGGTTAAAGACAAATTCATGCTCTAGAGCTTCTATGTACATGGAGACCTGTAACTCATGAGGATCTTCAGCAATGCATGAATTTCACACTGTATATATTACTCAGCTTTCAGTAGCACAGATCCTTTTTGTACATCTTTGCATATTTTTTTTCCTGTGAAAGAAGAGTCGTGTGAGCTTTTTCTTTTAATGTGGTCAGTTTAAAAGCAAACCAAATATCCATAATTAAACCATTTTCAGTCTTAATTGGTCAGTGAATCAGGAGTCTTGCAGGAAGCAGATACCATGCAGAAGAGAGGCTGAAAAGTTCTGCATCATCTGAGCATACTCCAATGATATGCTGATGTTTTGCTGTTGTTTTCTTATTTTTTTTCCAAGGGGATGGGAAGAAGTTACTGATTTTCCTGACATGTCCCCTCCCAAAAATCCTGGAGACACTACAGCCCTGAGTCTGATCTCATCTTGCATCAGCATAACTTGGAACTAAATCCACTGGAAACAAAAAGCCTAGGATTAACTGAAGATTATACAAAACTAAGGCTGTCATGAAATGAAAGACTTGTGCCTGTTCTCAGTCTATCTGTACTTCAACAGACTTAAGCACATGTAAGATGGACTGCTGTGTAAAATGCTTGAAAGAAGTAGTTTCCTAAAGTCTAAATGTAGTCAGACCAAGTCTTTTAAAAGTTAAATGCAGTCCTGAGGGCTGATGTAGCCAAATATTCCAGTTTAATCTTGGCTAGAATTGTAATATTTTGAACAGCTAGATCTAATGGTATGCGCCTACCTAACTTGTTATATTCCTCTGGAATTTATCAATGACACACTCCATATAATTGTGGTTACTTTTTATCCATCTAAAATCCTTTTTTGGTTTTGCAAGGGAGAGACTGTAAAGAAGGAGTATGTAAAAAATTCTTTCACAACCAAAAGAAAAAAAGTTGATTTTCTTTTTCCTTCCACAACGAAGAATTAGAACATTGTTGCTCTCATGCTTAATGTCTGAATCTCTACTAAGAAATAGTAAGAGGAAATATGGTCAATTTTTCATATGAAACTTATTCCCGGTAATTTTATAATGCACATATGTGAGGTTTTATGAAGACTTATACTAAAAGGCTTTAGAACAGTGTAATAAAGGAAAACTGTTCATAACATCCTTTAGTATCAAAAGAGCTAAACAGCTACACTTAGAAAGAGGGAAATAAAATGAAGGGTAATGACAAGTACTGATGGACTGTTGCAACTGCAGTTTCTTTCCTTCAAGATTTACAGAAAGAATGAGCCTTGACTGTAAGGTTCTTCACACTATTTTTCTGACTTTCTTCATAATCTGTACCTTAGCAAGTTGGAACATTCTTATATCCATTCTCTGACTTTTGAAAGACATGTTCCACCTATATACAAAATACTGAGCATTTACTTAATTTCATGACTTATTTTCTTTGTTAAGCAGGTGGCTGAAAACCTTTATTAAGGACATAAATAAATCTTCAAAGCTACTACAGTATGTCCCACTAGCAGGCGGACTGTACATTACATCACTGAAGGTCCATTTTCACTTAAGAGAAATCAGATGAGATATAGGAACAAATTTGTTTGTGTCAATCTCTCTTAAAACATTTGTTTTAGTAGCGAGCATGCATAAGATGTGGATAGTCATGAACTACCACTTTTGTTTGTATAGTCAGTTGCAAGCAGTGGACCTTTTCTCATTCAGAGAAGTTATTATTAATTTATTAGTTATATTGCAGTAGCATCAGGAGGTCTCATTCAGAAATAAGGTCCTCTTGGGTTTAATACCAGTGATAGAAACAATTCAACCATAGTGTAGGGAAGAATCAGAAAGCATAGAAGTCTAAGAGATGTGGCTTCCTCAAGAAGACAACAAACACAATTTTATTTCTTAGAATAAACAGAGGTCTCAGCCTGTTTTTCTGTTGTTGAATGATATAAGCATCAGGGTAAAAATGAATTTGTAATGGCATTATTAGATCCCCCATTGTGAAAAATAAGTGGTAAATTTGGCCTAATGCCTCAATAAATTAATTACATTGAATTAACTTGACTTTTGATTCCTGTGACCTCTCTAGTTTAGCAGATTAATTTCTGAACAATGCAGCTTCAAAGAATCCACTTTATTCTGAGGAGCTGTATTATAAGGAAGTTAGAGGATTTTCTAGAGGCACAAAGTCTCCACATGAACAAATCTGGAATTCTTGGATCAATTGAGCCATGTAATACTTCGAGTTGGAGACTAAGCCTTTGTGTTTTAACTGAAGCAGGACTCTTGTCTTCAAAAGTAAGAAAAAAAAACTTGTTAGAAATACTATGCAGAAACACAGTCTTATCAAGAAGAAGAAAATATAATCCAGTTTTTTTTTCCATCTAGGGAGCAGTCATAGCAATTTTTACCCGATCTTCATGTATCTTAACACATTGATAGTGAAGACAGTTGATGTCATCCAGTTTGCTATCTAAGAGCAAAATATTTTAAGTCATGAATTTGTAGAAACAGGCCAATTGAAAGGAACTGTAATCCAAGCATAAAGGGTGGGCTGATAAGAGCAGATATCCTTATTACCTCTATACCCTTCTGAAAGCTGAAATGTAATACCTTTTTTTTTTTTTTTCATAAGGAACATTTTGTCTTTCATCTGTATGTCTTTGTTTCAGAGTTTTAAGCTAATAATGTACATTTCCTGAATGGGATCCTGCAAAAGTAGTCCTGGGTGAGGGGTTTCATAATGATAATTTTAATAGCAGGAAAACCATCTATAGGTTTAATTTAGCACAAAGTACAGTACATGCCCCATTAATGTGATGTACCCTGGAGCTGAGGGGCTTTTTCTACCAAAGCTTCTAGATAGAACGGCTGCACTGAGGAAGTGGACAGTGTCCATGGGAATGACAGTAGCAAAGAACAGTTGTTGTGTTTCAAAAAAAATAAAATCAAGATATAACAAGATGCGTCCTTAGTTGATGTAAATTAGAGACACGTAACTGAAAGCAGTGATTGCTAAAGGCAATCCTATCTCTTTAGAAGAAATGAGCAGCAATAAAAGCTGAAAGAGGAAAGCAGAGATTTAAGTTAGTAGCATACACTGAAAGCATCTTGGAGAAGACCTCTAAAGAGAAGCTAGATACTGAAGTACTAATCAAGTGTGGTTGCTTCTTGTACACTGACTGGGTGGTTGTGGTGGTATCCCCAAAAGTCACAAGTCATGAGGATATGCTGTGTAAGCCAGTTTATAGAAAGTTAGGAGGAGAGCTCTTCAGTTTAGGCCATGAGTGGCAGATTTAAGGGCCTAAATTTATTTGTGAATCCCAGCCATGAGCATTCTCAGCAGATAGGTATCTATGTAGGGTCAGTCTTTCATTTATGTCAAAATTTACAATAAAACAAAAATTTAAATAAATAACAAAAAAAAAATATTTTAGCATATATTTCAGTGGTTCAGGTGCCTGCTCTTGCCTGAAGTGACCTGAAAGTACAGATTTTCAAGCATGTATCTGCTCAGTGGTGTTGCTGGTGCTTGGGAGCATGGCTTTCTCATCCACCATGGTTCCATGTTGTTGTGAGTGCTCTGTTATCAAAGGCCTAACAGAAAGGGACTGTGGCTTGATGTGGTTAAAGCATCATCTGTCAGGAATAAGATGTCTCTTATCGGACCTGCCTCAATTAATATTTTGGTATCAGCATTGATATTTTCTATTTGATACTGAGCTACCTATTGAATGAATCATTAGGAGTCCAACCCTGCTTGTTCCTCAAGGAGTGCGCTAAACTTGAGGCTGCTGGATAAAAGGTGTTGGGACTAGTAGATGTGGTTTCAGTCTGTGGGAGAACTGGGCTCACTGGGAGCCCACCCTGGCTTTGCCAGGGAGGTGGACACAGCAATGCCTTGTTTTGAACACCACAGCCAGTGAACAGTTTGGAATAACTGTGGCTTTGTTGTATGTGCACCCAATGGCCCTGGTGCCACGTGGGACGTGTTGTTAAGCAGGTTTGACTACAATGCAAAACCTGGTAACAGCAGAAGACAGGTTTGATACTGGTCTCTAATGCTGAACCTGGCTGACTGAAGAGGCAGTTAAGTTTATAAATCTCTGTTATTAATCTAATCTTTTGGCTAAAACAATTTTAATAGACAAGAATGTTGTACATAACTACTGCCTGAATCGTTGTGGTCTGTTGATCTGATGTCTTCTACAATATATAAAGTTGTCAGAACTGAGAATTTCTGAGACCTGATGAAATCCAAAGTGTTTAGTTTAAGACTGAATTTATTATTTTTTAAATTGAACTTGAAAGCTTTAAAAGCTTTAAGGAAGAGCTGTCAGGATGTAATTTTTGGAATGGAAGTGCCACCTAATTGAGTAAAAAGTGAGAGAATTGATGCATCTAATAGAGTTACTAACATTGTTCAGGCTTAAGGGTCTTTTAGGTCCTCTTTCTAGAAGAATTAATTTTTCTCTGCTGTTCTGTGCTGTCTTTTTAAGATGAGTGTAATGGGTAATACTGTTTGCAGCATACAGATTTGTTTGAGAGTTAAGACTCAATGTTTATAGTCCTCTAGTGACATCTACAAAAAGCAGACATATATCCAGTATCTGAAGGGGGCCTACAAGAAAGCTGGTGAGGGACTTTTTAGGCTGTCGGGCAATGATAGGACTAGTGGGAATGGATTAAAGCTAGAGATAGGTCCATTCAGGTTAGACATTAGGAAGAATTTCTTCACCATAAGGGTGGTGAGACACGGGAACAGGTTGCCCAGAGGGGTGGTGGAAGCCCCATCCTTGGAAGTTTTTAAGACTAGGCTGGATGGGGCTCTGAGCGACCTGCTCTAGTGGGAGATGTTCCTACCCAAGGCAGGGGGGTTGGAACTAGATGATCTTTAAGGTCCCTTCCAATCCTGACAATTCTATGATTCTCTAGCTTCCTTAACTTGAAAAAAAGTTAAAAATTAATATATGGCAATGAAATATTTTTCCCAATATAACACCCTGACAACCTGTGCACCTTTCAATGAAATTTTAGCAAGTTTTCACATGGGAAGATTTTCCACATTTAGATAAAATCTTTATAGACTGCTTAGGCTGAATATTGATTAAACTCAAAAAAGTAAATGTATGTGAGGGGGGAAGTGGTAGGGTGATATTTTTATGGTATCCCTCTGAAAATTCATATGTCTGAGTTGTTTTTGGTTTTGTTTTTTCTAAAGACATTTACACTTTTAAATACCGGCCAATTATTATGCTGTCCTCGTGAATCTGAAGTTCCTCTGTCCTTTGCTCCCTGTGACTTTACTACAGCTCATTTCTTTCCTAAATGGCAACACAAGCACCATTATGAAACTAGTAACTCAGACATTGATCTCCATGATGGCGCCTAAAATTAAATTGGTGATAGATGAATTGTTGTGCAGTGGCTGGGTGATGGAAGGGTTCGGTTTATTTTTTTTTTCTTTCAATTTGTTGCTATTGTACATTATGTCTAAGGATGAAGAATAAATACTTTGGCACAAAACACTGCTGAAAGCTCCAATACCAATTTCTGTACTTTTTCGCAGCCTGACAGAAAAGCAGGAGGTATGTGCAGCAAACAGTGCAGGGAGTTTGTCTCTCTTAATCCCAAACATCTGGTTTCAAAACAAGAGAAAACAAAACAAAAGCAGAATGAAATTTTCGTATTCAGTTTAACACCCAAGGTGACATTCTGCCTGATTTATCCCTGTTTTTTTCCATTGTGTTGGGTCAATGCTAGTTGCCAGCATGTCTTTTCTATCTGGAATTGCCCATCCTTACCTCTTTGCTGCAGCAAATCTCCAGGTGGTTTCAAGGTACAGGACAAGCTGCTCCTGCCTCCAGACTCTTCTCCCCTCTGAAATTTCCTCTCCTTCCTACAGTTTAAATCTCTCTTGTGTTTTTGTAAAAACTTCAGGCACAGTTATCACATATCCTGTCAATTCCCAGAAAGGGTCCTGATATGATGGAAAAGCCTCATTCCCTCGGGGTACTCTACTCAGCAGCAATCTTGCATATGGGGTGTTAAGCTGTTAAAGGGAAAGAATTCAGATTTCAGGCTTGTGTCAGGTTTTCATGACAATGGTAAAAACCCCTTTGTTTATGACTGCATTTATGCCACTGATAGCACAGGCACAGCTGTTCTGCAGTTGGTCAGTGCTGAAACATGGACAGTAATTTTCTTAGTAAAGACAGGCTTTATTTTTATTTTTATCCTAGGTTGTCACCCTGTTTGAAGGATAATAAAACCTGCTCTAATGAATGGTATTAAAACAAAAGAAAGTACTTTCCATCCTTTCTGTCATTTCCTTCCTTCCTTTCACTGCAAATAAGGTAAATGCCACTGAAGTGATGCGAGAAGAGCGTTTTGGAATGTGTTCAGATTCACTGTGTTTTGTTTTCAGTCCAAGAATAAATATGACACAATGGAAAGTGGGATCTGACACCTCCAAGATAAACTATTACACTATCTGTAAAGTGCTACTGCTAGTGTAAGTGAAATCATGTATAAGGCCAGAATAACTGGGTCACAGTAGCTTTGAATGTAAGTAGCATTGTTATCTTCAGTGCATGCATCAGCAGAGATTACAATGCTCTGTTGTGATGGCCCTGGGGAATATCACAAGGCCTTGCAGTAGGCAATGTACTATTTATTTTCATTTTTCCTCGGTAAAATAGCATTTTGATGCTTGGAAGGCATATTGCTTTTTAAATTGTGCTCTCTTCATTCTTTGAGCCACATGGGAGAACAGGTGAGCACATGAAAAGGTGCTGGCAGAAGATGGAGATATTAATGATTGACAGTGTGGAAACAGTTTGTTCTGTAGATCCACCAAGACTTTGTGGACATTATGTTCAGACAGATCCAGGATCCTCAGTCAGTGTTTCCAGTGTTTTGTCCTAGAAGTTCAGCAGCTTTTTTCCAACTGGTTTTATTAGATTGCACTGGTGGGATCTGGTCTGAGCTACAAATATATTATGTTACGCAAAGCTTTACAAGCTTAGCCTGTGTGTACCACCACTCAGAAAGAAACCCCAGCTATACTGTAGAGGCAGCAGCAATTGCTCAATGCTCTTTTTGGACGTGCTCAAATTGAAGATGTGACATCAGTCCCATGGGTGTCTTTTCTAGCATAGCTGTCATTTCCACCTCCTGCTTTTCTGTTAGGCTAGGAGAAGGTCCCAAAATAGGCATTTGAGTTTCTTGCAGTGTTTGCTGCCTAAATACTTATTCTGTATTCTCTACACACATAACGGTGGTGCATGGGATTCTCTGGTTTGTCTAAAACTTTGAAGTAACACGTTCCTCTTGTGGTTCACAAGACATAGGATGGAAACCCTGACAGAACAAACATGTTTCCTTGTTCTGAAGCTGGGTGATTGGGCAAAACTTTCTCATTTTGGTGTAGGAGTTTAGTCTTTTTCAATTTCAAAAGATGAGCAGGGCAATTCAATGGAAAGTATGTTGCAGAATCTAATTTTCTTGCTGTCCCCAGAAACTGAATCCTATTTGGACAATAAGCACTAGTCCATAAATAAGCTACTGAATTCAGTGTAAGGTTTCTGTGGTCTGTTTAATACAGGAGTTGATCAAATGTTCCTTTAATATTCTGAAGTCCGGAAAACCTTTCACAATTATTTAAATATCTTTCTTGAAAGATTAATGATACTTCACCTTTATGTTTTCCACAAGCTGTCTATACTCTGTGCTTACAGTTTTTGAAAATGAAACATGGATAAGCTGTGATGATAATTTGAAGTTGATATAGGACTGCTTTGATTAGTGAAAGATCAACAGAAATCAAGGCTGCTGTCCTTGAATGGTGGAACTGCATTTGTGTAGTACCAGAAACAGTGGTTTATCTTGTCATTTGATTAAATAGTGTGAGACTGTCCCCTTTCTCTCTCTGTAGAAGCTTGCTTTTCTGTTTCACTTTACTGAGATAATTAAAAATAAATAAATAAATACATAAATAAAAAATCGACACAAATGAGCCTATTTTCTAAATTGACCCTTATTACAACCCAGGTGCAAGTCCCAGGGAAGTTAAGAGGACATGCTTAGCATTCAGCAGTTCTCCCCAAGATTATTCTAAGAAACACATATCACCCGATACTGAAGCCTGCTCTGGTCTGATAAGGTTTGTCTACATGCGGAAGTCCGTGTGCTGTTAAACTAGAGTAACAGTGTACAGTGTGATATCTTCTTCACACTAACTCTCTGCATGACCAGTCACAGGGTGTACGTCCTGAGGCTGCTTTTGAAGTCAAGTAAGCTGCTTTCTAATTAAAAGCCTTATAATAGACATTTCTGGGTGATATGAGTTGCGGTCAGCATGCTGCTAATTCACATCTTACTGGATCTGGACTCTCATGCTGAGATGTCCTAAGTATTTCAGTTTTAAGGTCTCGGTCAGTTGCTTCTGTGAGTGCAACAGGCAGTGTCAGTGCGCTGTACTGTGCTACAGAGTGCTCACATAGTACACACCAGAGTAGAACTCTGTGCTTATTGAAGTGAATATAATATTTTCACTGATTTTAGTGAAAGATTTAACTTTATGCTGGTGTTTGTGCATTTACTTGTATCAAAAATCCAATCTGGAATGTTTGCCTCATTGTGCTATTACCGGGAAGTTAACATCTAAGGAGAGCTTAGGGAAGAGCAATAAAATTAAGAAGGGAGGCTTTGAATCAGGTTTGATTTATGATGAAAAATTAAAGGATTTGAGTGTGCATAGCTTGTTTGAGTTTGACAAAGAAGACATGACTGTAAATACTTCAAAAGTTTAATTCCAAAAACAGCAGAGGATTTGCTTAATGTTAAAGACATTCCATAGGTTAGGACAGCAGCTCAGGAGACCTGGGGTTAATTCCGTGACATATGTCCTTAGGCAAGTCATTTCTGCTTAGATCCTAGCAAATTCCTAAAGGCATCCAACTGCCCCTTCTTTGTCTACATCATTGAGTTTTAGTCAGCTGAGACTGAAACACACCTAATTTAGACAATTAAATTGCAAAATACCTTTGCAGGTCTGGATCTTGGCCTCTACCTGCCGCAGCTAAGCATGTCTGTAAAAGATTAAAACCTGCTTTTTGTCATAGAGAGTGTGAGAGTAATAGATATGGCAAGTATGAGTGTTCAGATGTAACAATAGGGACCATGCAAGTATACTGACTAGTAAAACTAATTAGGATGGGATTTATTTCACTTGTCTGTAGGGTAAGGTGGTCACCTAATCTTCCTCTGTTTTCAGTGTGGAGATGAGGTGCTCCTAAGGGCAATGCACTCTGTTCCATGACAGTGTATGAGTTGTGGGATGAATTCACCCCAGCAGTGCCTGTCTCCAGCCTCACTGGAGGGAGCCAAGACAATGCCTGAATTTTAGGTGGTTGAAATTAGACAAAATTAATGTTATCTTAAGACTAAAAGGATCAAATAAAATAAACTCATCTTGATTTTAAGGGGGAAAAAAAATAAAAGTCTTTTAGTGAGTGCATTTGATGAAATGTTCTTTTAAAAGAATTACAGAAACCACCTCAAAGAACTTGTGTTTTCCTCCTGTTATTTCTCATAAAGCATTCAGGAAGTCTTTTACTAAAAACTAAATACTTGATAGAGCTCCTACTTCTGTTTCTGTGAAGCAGTCCCTGTGCAGGCTAGCAACATCCCAAAAGCAGTATGGTGCACATACTACTAATGAATGCGGTATCCAGTAACGCCTACATGTCCCAAGTGTCCTAACACTAAATTTGAAAGTCTAGGCCTTAATAACTAAATAGGAGCTAAGCTCTTTTGGAATTCTTCACCTAATGTCTCTTGCGTTAATACAACATCCCTATGCTAGTTTCAAATACTGTATTTCCTCTAGATGGTAGCTACCTCCTTGAAAATGACTGTTTCTCAGAGAAAATACAGTTGCAGACACTGTGAATTTAAAGGAAAAAAAATGTAGAAAAATGAAAGTGATTCAGATAAGTGCTACAAAAATTCTGGGAGCTTCTATTAGAGCTGCTGGGGGTCCATGTGCAAAGCAGCTGCAGGATGCTGGGGATCTGAGGAAAAGCTGAGCAATACAGACTCGTGAGGAAGACGAAGGCGACCTCTCTGAGATCCCCGCTAACCCATGCAATTGCACAAGTTTACTTTTCAAAGAAAGATGAGCTTAATTAGTTTATCCTGCTGTAGGAGTGACTCAGTGATAGAGTATCCCTTGTATTGCATTCGTTACCCTACAGAACAGCAACATCTCTTTGTGACTAGTTTGGTCTTTTTGGTTTACACTCTTCAAAGAGAAGGCCTGCTTTCAGGCTTTGTCTCTCTGTTTACATAGCACCCACCTCCAGGCTTTTCAGAGCTCATCTTCATGCAGCTGGACTCTTACTTCCCTTGCAACTACTTGTCACTTGACCACTGGATCTGCAGGGAAGGGGACTCCCTTTGCTACTCAGCCCCCTGAATTCTAGCTCATCTATTGATGAAGAGGCATGGATGAGTGACAGATCAGTCACTTGAGGGACAGGGACCTGGTGTCAGAAAGGCTGTGACTAGACAGGATATTGGACTAGATTATGCTTGGGAATGTCTAAAATATACCGAATTCAGAAAAGCAAAATGTATTTGCAGGAATTCATTTTTCTGGCTTTTTCTTCACCTTTCAGACCTGTTGCTTTGGGAAATCAGAGATAGAGTGTCATAAGAATTTAGAGTGTAATTTAGGGTTCACAGGATCTAAATGTGGTAGGGTGGTTTTTATCTGAGTGTGTAGCAATCCTGACTCAGATCAGCACATGAAATAAGAAATCCCTAATTGAAGAGGTGTATTTGAGTCACAAGGCTATGAACTTAAAAGCCCATCTTCAACCTAAGACTTGGTCAGTGAGTTAGATGGGAGATACACATATTGCTGGCTCCTCAGATGGCTTAGGCTTGAACTAGGCATTATGTTCCTGGGTACTGTAAGGACTCTTGGCTGTTCCTGCTGCAGAAACACAGATACACATATTCTGCACTGTCACTGTGTAAGGAAATAAAGACAGAGATTCTCTGAATCGCACTGAGACCAGCTTCTCTTCTGTCTCCCTTGACACTGCAAAGTCATAAACCTTCCAATGAGTAGACCCCAAAACTGTGAATTCACATAATTTGCTTCATGCCCGAATTCAGGGGCTCTGAATCTTCTGTAAGTACTTACCTCCTTCCTCTGGTTTGCATCCTTTGAATCTCATCAAGATGCCTGATGTGGGCAGTGAAAGATGCTTCCAAGTGCCCAGCACTTCAGATACACAGAGGGTGACTCTGTGTATGAGTGCCTGTCCACAAGTCACTGCAGGTTATAAAACAATACAGAGGACAGAAAGCAAGCACACAACAGTGACGGAAAGATCACATTGTCTATATGTAGCAAATATTGTGCTCTGCCTGTTACTGTTATTAACAACTATCTTCACTTTTTTCTCTCTCTGACTGTTTTATCCCTCTGGTGTCATTCATTATATACTTAGATTATAAGCTGCAAGGAGGAGAGGCTCTTGTATCCTCCTTCATAGTATATGCAGCACTATGGGGTCCTGCCCCTGACTGGGGCCTCTAGGCATTATCCCAGTATAAATAATACATAAAAAAAGATCAGCAGTATAACATCCATCAAGAAAACCATACAGAGACCTGAACAGTGCTTTAGTATTGAACTGCTGTACTGTCTAATGTGGAGTCCATGCAATAGTTTGCTGTAGTTTTCTGAATTAGAAGACGGATGATACAAAGCCTTATATCTATGGGCAATGTGCAGGGAGCTTGGGGGAAATCTATAATTATTAAAATCGGGAAGTGTGCCAAAGATGATTTGCAATATGGAGAAGAATTCATCTTTTATGATGTTCAGGACTTTATCAGGTTTATTTTGGAGTCTTTCCAAGATTAATAGCAAAAAACAGCCAAAAAATTTCAAGTGAAGCAATCAGACCAAATTTAAGCTGCAGCAATAGTTGCAATAACCCAGGAGTTTACAGCAGGTTCCTCTCTCGACACATTACTGATTGTTCATGTTGCACCAGGTAGGATCACATTAAGTAAAACAGTTTAACTGAGTGGTACAGACAGCTTTTGAAGTGTGCAAGGGCAGTACACAACAGAAATGGGTATTATTATTATAACCTGTATTACAGCCATGGTTGTAAAGTTCCTCTGCACTCAGACACTCACTAGACTACATATTATGTGCAAAGAGTGTGAGTTAAAACTCCTCTGAAAAAGGTTAATGAGTATGTTAGAGAACAAAGCTGTACCTCAGAAATAAGGTATTACTGTTCTTGTTCAGCTTGGAGTTAGGAAGGTGTAGTGATCTGCTTTTGCATAGTTGTAGATAATTGTTCCTTGCAATCAATTTGATGGGATTGCTGAAGGTGGTTTTGGAAGGCAGAACTGGACAAGTCCATTGCCACTGACTGAGTTTTTGTTTCTTGTGACAGCAAAACATTGGACCTGTAGCACCAATTCTCAAATGCATTTTGAGAGAAATTGATCATAGTTACCATTTTCAGAGTCCTGATGCACTTTCATTTTAAAGATTCTTTTGTGCAAGTACTTTTCTATTTGACCTAATACTGCACTTCTTAGAGCTCCATGTCCATTTGGTAATTCTGATCTAGTGCTCCAAGGGGCAAGCTTAAAGTATTTTAACTGAGATGGTCATATAGTTTCTCTGTGTAATAACAGAGAGGGAGACACCTCAGCTTTCCATCCAAGAAGTCTGAAGTAGATGAATGTCCCTGAAGTGTCTGTTTCTCTCTAATGACTGTAAATGGAAACTAGATGAACTGACACCTTCTTTCCAGATGACTAAATTTAGAATGAAGAACTGTAGTATTTCTTTAATTAATTTTACCAGCTTTTTCAGACATTGGAATATAAATGACAGCAAGAGCTTGAAAAGCAGCATCTGTGACAGCAAACCCTGGTTCAAAATACTTAGTTCACTTAGGTTGCAGTGCTTTGAGGCAGTGAGATGGGGTGAATCTCTTGTCAACACAGGAGCCTGTTTCAGTGTCAGAAAGTTCAGTCAGATAACCTCTGTACTAGTTGTTGTGGGGTTTTTTGTGGGCTTTTGTTGTTGTTGTTGTTTTGTTGGGGTTTTTTTTCCTCCTTCTTCTTTGGAAAAAACATGCTGTTGCAAACTTGGAGCAGAGGTAGCATCTCCAGCCTCTGCTGCTGAATGGGGATGGGTTTCTATGCTGGTGAATCAGGATGGGCTTGGATGCTGGTGGCTGTTGGATCCAATTTCCCCCGTTGTTCACTGATGGTGCTGCAGGAGTGTTTGGTATTTAGTATAGGAAAACCACATAGGATTTGATTTAGTATCATCACTTACCACAGCTGTTGAGCATCTGGGTGGCTGTTCTTTGGAGAGAGTGTAGCAGCTTGCAGAGTGCTTTTGTATCACATCACAAATGACATTAATAAGTGAATCAAAGAGAATGTTACTGAAGAGACTGAGGCATTTCCCTTAACTTCAAAGAGTTGGATATGGCCTATTAAACCTAAAATTTTGTCTACGGGCACAATATACACATACAGGAAAACAAAGACAAGCCTTATTTTTCTGCTTTCCATAGCACCTGCATTCATATTTTAAGGTTTAGCTGGAGCCATGTTGGCCATTTTCCTGCTGTCCTTCTATCCAGGTTGGAAAATGGAAACTTCTCTGTGGCATCACAATTTATTTTTGTTAGCTTTTATAGATCCAGCATTCCTGGATGTGTGAGTGCTGAGAACTGTGCAAGTCAGGCTCCTGATTCTGTATCAGACAAACTGGTGGCTCCTGATTTCATTTTCTTCAAACTAAACAAAGTCCAGCAGTTCTGCAGAAGACTTTATAAAGGGAGTAGGTAGACTAAGAGTTCTAGGTTTCCACAGATCCAAATAAACCCATGAAAAGTAAAAGGTTTCTTTCATTGCTCTCAGGAGGAGTTAGGCAAATAACTTAAGCAGCAAGAGAAGAGGTAAGCAGTTGTGCAAACTCCATTCATATCATTCACACTTACATGTTGGGAAAAGAATTCCCAGCTCAAGTATGGGCTCAAAATTAAAAGAGAAACATCCCCAAGGCTTTTGGAATAGGAAAAAGAAAAGAAGCTGCAGAAACTCAACTCTCATGAATTGTTAAAACAAAACAAACAGCTGGATGGCAGAAGGGATCTTCTTTGCCATAAAACATTTCCTGAAACTCTTTCTTCCAAGATCCATGCTGATTATTTATTTGTTCACGTTTTTCTTTCTCATGAATTGATTTGATTAAAAAAATATTAGGCACCTCATCTGAATATGGTGAGAGAATACTAGCAATAATTTTGCTAGTTTCTTAAGTTTGATCAGTTATTAATCCCTTCTTCTGACCATGTGGTGGAGGAGAGCAAGGGATTCTTCACATATCCTTCTTTGCCTGTAACCCTTTCATCTTAAAAAATTATTTCCAATTTCCACTTTTCATTTCACCATGAGCCTTCTGCCCTCAGTCTTGAAAATCCATTTCCAGTAAGTACAGGAGCACTGCACTTAAAGTGCTTAAAGTAAACCAGCCAATGCTGACCGCAACTGAGAGTGACTCCACAAATGGTCCTCTGGCAGAAGGAAGGAGGTGGTGCCGTTTGGCATAAGGGATGTGACAAGTATCAGAATTCAGTAGTATCCCCCTGTCACAGTATTGCCTGCATGGCTTTTATTGTTTCTCTTTCTTTTTTGAGGTCTGTGTCTCATGGAAGGTAAACTAAGAACATCCATGGAGAATTCAGTGAACTTCTGTTCTAAAAGCATGCCCCTGAGTAGGATCCTGTAGGAGGACACTTGTGTGCACTGCAGTGGATATCAGCTCTTTGCTGATTTTTTTGTCCAAACAAGTTTGTCAAAGCCTTTTTTAAAACCAGAGTTAAATTTTAGAGATTTCACCTGTAATTTATCTGCCCAAACCCTCACAAAGCCTAGAATCCCTTTGCCTTTTTTATTTCTTCCTGATGGTCATGTTAGCCTGATTGGGACATCTGTATTCACACTTCTGGAATGTTTTGCATGGTTTTGCCATGTTTTGTATTTTCCACAGAAATTACACAGTGAAAGGCAGTACTTTTTAAGCACCAAAGTTTGATAGGATGCTTTGCTGACTCTTTCACTGCTGATGGTGTTAGTGGCACGTTTCCCATGTGGATGCAGGGACTCTCAAGCAGACCACAGGAGAGACAGATGGGGCACATCTGTATTTGCAAGTTAAAGAAGGCCAAAAGACAGTATTGGCCTGCAATTGTCCATGATGTTTGTTAGGGTGCTCTGTGGACTGGCTTTTGCTCTTCTCAATGAGCACAGTTCCAGACTGCCCTGTCCCCTGGCTGGGGAGATGTGGAGGGCTCCCAGGAGGCAATAGGGATGAGAACACTCACTTTTGATGGGAATGATGGTTTAGCTGTATGGAGAGAAGCTGTACCAGGCTGCTCTGTCTCAGGATTTGCAAACAGTGTTTGACACGTTTTATTTATTGATACAGACTTAGACTTGGGGTCTGGAAGCTCAAGTCAGAGTTGCATTAGGAGTGACTGTACCATATTCCTGTAATTACACAGACTTTTCCTCCACCCATCTTTTGTTTGCTTTGTCTTCCTAGATATAAGCTTGTCAGGGAAGGTATTGACACTTGCTCTTTATTTGTGGAGTATTTAGTACCATGTGGCCCTGACCTTCATAGATTTCAATGCAAATAAAAGCATTTGAATCTGCTCTTGCCTGACAGCTTGCAATTTGTGATGTTTTCCCTGACTATAATTGTACTGTTAAAGAAGGAACAAAGGGTAGCTACATAAGAACTGTAAAACCTGCCTCACTTCAGCACTGGCTATTTTATTTTGTAGGCTTATATCAGACACTTAAGGTTAAAAATGTTTCTTTTCTTGTCTTGGCTTGAAAAGCAAATGGAATGTTTCAAAGGAAAAAAAAAAAAAAGAGTCCATACGATGCAGGCCAGAGTGATGCAGCCCTGCCTGTTTTTCTTGATCTGAAAGACTTTATTAACTGTAGAACAATATGGCCTGGACTTTCTGGATGGCCATTTTTGGATGGAAATTTGTACACCAAACAGGAGCAGAAGCAATTTTTTGCTCATGAACGGGCGGATGTTTGCTCTTTTAATTTGTAGCATATCATTTTCTTGGTTAGACTTTTCTTCATCCATTCCCACTCCATGAACACCCTCGAAACTGCAGAGTAAATAATTTTGGCTTGCAATGAACAAAGCTCTGAGATGATAATGAGAAGTGGTGAATAAACTCACCATGTCTTATATGATCCAGACTTGAACTCTGCTGAAGGTGCTGTATGCATCAAGGTCAGGAGTGTGATGAAGTATGAGTTTGGAAGGGGAATCTGCTGGAGAGGTAATATAACCCACTGAGTGATAAGTGCTGACAGACTGGCACCCTGATGTTTGAAGTGCTTTCCCTTGCGGCAGAAGTATGTCTCTGATCCTGTGGTGTTATGGCCAGACTGTGTCTGTTTTGAAAGCCTATACTTTCTTCACATGGAGACTCAGAAAGATTCAGGTTCAATCTATTTAACAGAACGCTGAATTTTGGGCCATGGTTAAAAATAAATTTTAAAGATTTGATATGGCCTTCCCAAAAGGCATTTGTAACAATAATTATAAGCATATGTCAGTACATTTACATTATTATTATGTTTACTTTATTGTTTTTCTAATACTTTATTATTAAGTTAGTGTTTAGTGATCTAGTTCACAGAGAATAAAAGCCTTAAGTTATGATTTCGAAAGAATGATAAAACAATAACACTGGGGAAGTTCTGTCATATTCTAGTGCTTAACAAATTGGGAGCATTATTCAATCTGTCCAGGCAGGCTCTTGCATGGTTCTCTGTTTCTTTCCTGTGCATTTAGCTTGTGAGTGGTCCCAGTATGGCCACACAGGGAGATAAACTGAAATATGTGAGTGAAACCCAGAGTGGGAGGCAGAAGGTTAAGTGAAATATCCTGGGACCTTCCAGGAGAAAGCTGCTCTGCTCTTTACCCAGTGACAGAAGTAGTATCAGAAGCTACTCATGGATGGTTTGACTAATATGGGGTCTTAAGAAGTAGTGATATGTTTTCAGTTCCTTGAATCAGTTTACTTCAGTTACAATTGTAAATTTATAAATATAGAAAGAAAATAATTACAAACTGTGTAAAAAAAAGTTTGGGAGAGAGGAAAAAAAAGATTTTATTTTCTTTTTTTTACCTTTGCTTTGTAGTCTAGGACTGAGACAAGTTCCCCATCCCATTTCCTGTATCATCAGGACAGCAATATTCTGTCACATTTTCAGAAGATTTCTGGTACCTGACATGTCAGTTCTGTTATCTAGTCTGGTTCTTTGACAACCACTTCACTGCTTTGGAAGACAAGAGGAGGCAGGGCTATAACCCTTAATAGTGTATGGGACTAATCAGACCTCTAACTTGAATACAGAGGGTGGCTCTGCATAGACAATAGAAGAAAATACTGTTTTCATTTTGATTAATAATAATAATAATAAAACACTAACAGACATGTTGATGTGTCAGTTTTTAGTGATTTGCAGACATGATCCCCTCCATTGGAAGCAATGAGAAATATTTTACAAGTGCTTTCATTATCAGCATTGCAAAGGATAACTGTCTGTATTTTCATTCCATCCCATTCTCTAATGTATATGCACTAGGCTGCATTTTTTAACTATGCAATCAGAAAGCATGTGTTCCTTAGGACCTCTGGGTCATTCCTGCAGAGGGTGGACACTGAATGAGAAAGACACCAAGGAAGTAGAACTTTCTTGTTATTGTTAATTAAGTTTAGTAAAACATTGCCTTTATTTTTCATCTGCTTCTCAGACTTATTGTGAGAGGCAGGATCACATTGTTTGCCATCAAATTCCAGCTGTAGCTCTGACGTTTGTAACTTTTCAGTTCTTGGCCTTGTAATCTTCTCATTTCATTTATCATGGAATCCCTTTTGTGCAGTGTGACATTTTCTTTCGTTTCCTCTCAAGTAAGAATATTACCACAATAAGGACATGTGCACCTACCTAACAATGCAAATATATTTTTTCCCTTTTAGTAGGAGTATAAGACCCTGTTACAGAGGGAAAATGAATTCCATCAGAAGGATTCATTCCTTTACCTTCTATAACAGAGGACCATGCTCAGACATGCCAGGGTTTTATGCTGGTTTGGCAAACTATACTCAGTGAAGGGCATTACATAGGGAGCAACAATACGTAGTTCTGGAACTGGAGAAGTGAAAGTAATTGTTCTAGTAATGTTTTTTGTTGGTTTTGGAAGCATTTATTTGGTCTGAGAATAGTCAAATAGATAAACCGGTGATAGCATAGACCTACTTTTTTTCCTCCCTTATAGGATCCAATACTTAACTAGAATCAACAGGTTCAGGTTGATAGCTTCATTTTCTGGTGGTTACTGTTTCTTTCTGTTGGGTATACATGTAGCTTCAAGTGACCAGGTTGACAGCTTCTATTTTTCGGGTACCTAAACTGAATGGAGGTGAGTCTGAACCTTAGAAATATTATCAAATAATTTTGCAGTGTATTTGTTAAAGACAATCTTTACTTTCTCTCAAATTATCTGAATGAATATTCTCACTAATTGTCCTGTCAGAAGAATTCAGAACTGGAATTACGACGATAAATTTAATATTTGTGTACAAGTGAACACATGTATCACCAGTGTTACAGTGTTGTGATTGACTGTGATCACTTTTTACCTAATTGCTGCAACTTCAGTGAAGTCAGTGGACACATGCCAATGTATCCCTTTTCTCTCTGCATTACTGTGATACAGCTCCATAGGGGAGACTTTGTTATAAATCTTTATTATAAATCTCTGCTACTTTCACTAAAAATGTGAAGACATTTGGTAAAACATAGGGAAGTTAATTGCTGAGAAGAGAATAAAGAAGGAAAATGAGAGTGAATAATCAGATAATCACTATTTGCAAGTATAAGCTTTCCTAAAGTATGACTTAGGCAAAAAAAAAAAAAGAAAAGGTTGAATTTTCATGTTATGTTTAGAAATTGCATGATCATTAGAGGCTTCAAAACAGTCAAAGGTATTGAACATGAGCAATAGTATTACTATGGGTAGTAGTAATAACCAATTTATATATTTAGTCTAAGTAGACATATCTTCTTAGGAAAGGTAAGTTAGCATTCATCTTTGATGTTATGTATGGATTTTAGAACATGGAAACTTCAGTATTTATTTCTCTAAATTTGATTCCATACAAATCTTTCATATTTATTTCTGCAACTCATGTGCTCAGGAGAATCAATTTACCTGATGGACATCTCATGTTATTAGACAGCTATATGCCTTTCTGGAGACCTAGTCCATCTTTGTGAAAACAAAATCAGACTGTCAGTATGCAGTTGTTTAAAATGAGCTGCACGCTTAACGGATGTGGTGGGTAAGACCATGACATAGTTTATGGATCTACACAGCGTTTTAGAAGGAATTCATAGGGATTCCAATGGGGCT
The DNA here is from genome assembly GCA_025331215.1 of Actenoides lindsayi. Classification (NCBI taxonomy): domain Eukaryota; kingdom Metazoa; phylum Chordata; class Aves; order Coraciiformes; family Alcedinidae; genus Actenoides; species Actenoides lindsayi. The sequence goes on from WTSP01010868.1 coordinate 28,665, forward strand.
TGATCTTGTTGACAGTGTTATTGACATAACTCATTTTCTTCACTGTTACACTATGAAAATCTAAAATGCAGCCTTAAACTCATTTTCTTCTCTGTTACACTATGAAAATCTAAAATGCAGCCTTATTAAGTAGCCTTGTTGAGTTGTAGCAGGGTAACAACTTCTTTCAACCTCCTTTTTTCTTTTTTTTTTAATTTAAATTTTATTGATTAACAAACACAGTTTCCTATTAGGGGAATTTTCTGTGGCCATAAATGTTCCAACTTTTTGATGCATCATGTGTGGTTACAAAATATTTCAAACTGATGATTCTGGAATAAATTTCCTACTTTTTCTTGGTGAGGAGGGTGAAAAGGAAAAAAATATGGGGGCAGTTCTGGTTTTCACTGAGATGTTTCTTCTGTGGCAACTGATAAAACAATTAGAAAGGAAATGCAACTGAAAACTGCAGTGCAGAGAAGGTGATGTTTGCACTGTGATTCTACAGTTCAGATTTTCTCAGTATTGCACAGCACAAATTTAGTGCACAATTTAGAAAACAAATGGACTGCTAATCAATGACACCACTTTTTTATATTCATGTGAGTGCTTCTGAAGAATCACTAACTATATTAAGAACATTATTTTGCAACATATGTTTTGCCTCTGTAACTGATCACTATTTTGCTTACTTCTTCCTTCTACACCAGAACAGAGCCATGGCCCTGCAGTAAAAAAAATAAAATTAAAAAAAAAAAATTTTACATTTCAGATTATACTGGCTTAGTGTATTGAATATGTTCCCAGAGATATGTCCCAGAATCTATCTTGTTTTGCAGTTATAGTTTATAATTAAACTTCTTGTTCCCTGGATGGCCCTTGTTTTGGTTTTCTAGGAGTGAAAATGCGGTGTGATAGATGTGTCTTTGTTTTTTTTCCTCCCAGATGAATGGAACAAATGCCCAGATTCGCCTAAATTACTGCCAACATGTAATCTTTAAAAATTAAGGAAAAAAAAAAAGAGAGAGAGAGAAAAAAGCTGTTTGTTTATTTGAAGGAATTCTGCCAGTATTTGGAAGCAACATAAATGCAAGAACAAATGGTTATTTAATTATTTTGTATCACTAGTATTGTATTTATTGGCCTATTGTTTGTGCTAAATTGAGCTGTTGCCATGACGTTAGTCTTCTTAATACAACACACAAATATGCAGTTAATATCCTGAGGATTTTAAAAAAAGATGTTTCCTTGTCAGATGTTGTCTTCCAGACAGGCTTTGTTGTAACAGTTGTGTTAGATTGTCTTTTGTTTGGGTATTTTTCCTATAGTCAGTTCACACAAGGTAATCAGCACAGCCATTTTCCACTTTCAGTTCTATTAAAGATATTTTACCAAGTCTCTAAAGTTCCTCCCCCCCCCACCCCCCCCCTCCTTTTCCAGTTTCTTTCCACCGACATGCTGTCTAGCCTCCTCGTGGCTGCGCTGGTGGAAGTCCCACCCAGCCTGCCT
>WTSP01010868.1:37910-52257 GCA_025331215.1 Actenoides lindsayi
ACAGGTGACAGTGCAGAGATCATGAAAACATATTTGCATAACAATTTTGTTGAGATATTTTTTTTTTTTAAATTGGTTTTTTTAAGAATTTCTTCCCCCCCCCCCCCCCCCCCCCCCCCCCCGTAATGGCTATTCTGTAACCATATGTCTTAGTCAATCACAGATCTTCAGAATATGAAACTCATACTTTATGTGTATGTGTTTTATGTTTTTCCTGGGTTCTGGAGAAATGTGGCTGTTCTGTATTCCTAGAAAGGGAGTTGTGAGATCTCACCCTGCATACTCTGTAGAAAGAATTAGCAGTGAGTTCTTTTCTGTGCCTCAGGAGAAGGACAAAGCAGCTGTAGTGAGACTAAGGGTCTAGACAGCTGATCTCATTGAAGATGGAGGATGGTCAGCACAACAGAGAAAATATTCAATTGCTTGTCAATTCATGACCCTAAGGTCCAAGAGACTTCCATTCCCTCAGACAAATGTTGATCCCCATTAATATGAATGGTTGAACTTCATTTGACATCAGTCAGTCCTGGATCTGAGTGCAAGTACATTATTCCCTGTGCCATTAATGCAAGTCACATACCCCTGCTAAGCAGACAAGGAAAGCTGAGTTTCCAGTAGTCATTGTTATTTTGGTTTTGTAGTACTGTGTGAAGATGCTCAATAGATTTTTTTCCCTTTGTCATTGTGTTCTTGCTTGAGTATCTTCAAGATATTTGTTTCATTTATACAGTTCATCTTTACACTTGTGCATGTTTATTTAAAACTAATATGCTGTGTCAGGTAGCTCATTTGACTGGATAGAATGAAGTATGTATCATGGTTAAGATAGTGGTATTGGTAACTTTTAATTAATATAATCTGATTCCACTCCTCATTCACTCCATGTCCTCCTAGGATGGGTACTGAGTATGTTTAGCATTGGATTCCAAGGTGAGATTATGGAATAGTAGGAATATATTTCCTTTTCAAAGACTCCATAATATATGTACTAGTTACTGTAAATTTTAAATTAGACATATGAAAGTTATTATACATTTTTAAAACTACATTTTACTAATGTTTTATTCCTCTCCAGGCACAGGAGTTTCAATTTTGCATTGCAGATTAAAAAAAAAGTAAAAAAAAAATCAAGAATTAACTTATCTAATACAACAATAACCTGTAATCTCATTTTAGAGGTGGTTACTGTTTAGTTTGCTGAAAGACTCACGGACTGAGGTTCCTTTTGAACAGCCCAAATATATATATTTTTTTTTCTGATTATTTATACCTAGTTGTTCTGTTTTTGTGTTTCCTTGTGAAGAAATTGCCCTTCACAGGGTCTGTCCATGTAAGGCTTTTTTTTAATGCATGCTCATTTAGTTAGTTGTTATATTTGTAAGCTCCAGCTGCAGCCATCACTCTCTAAATTTGTCATTGAAGGATTTTGTTTTAAATTCTGCCTGGCTTTGTTTTCAGATGGCTCTGAATTCCTCGTTGTGCTGAGTCACAGCTGTGAAAAGAGAAATCTACTTCTTTAATTCAAGGGGTCAGTGGTTTAAAAGCACTAAAGGCTGGTGGGGAATAGCTTAAGGAAGATAGTTAATCATGATGATCTCAAGGGGTTTCAGAAAGTTGCATAGGGCTCATCTGACATGAAGAGTTCTGAGCCTTAGTTTCTTTTAGAGGTGCCTGTTCTACCAGGGAGTGGTATTCTCTGTAGAACAAGCACCTGTGGTGGGTGTTTGCCACCTGCTCAGCTGTGGCTATGGAAACACAACTTAATCTTCTCCACTGCATCCCTTTTCAAGCTAAGCTGTAATGGAGTCCAAATCCTTTCTAGTCATTTTTCTCCCCACAACTTTGAGAAGAATTTAATGTAGTAACTACAGTGGCTTCCACTTCTTGATCCACCTGAAAGATGATAGACTGGCAGGAAGGCCAGTCCAGGTTCCTAATTTGGACAGAAAAGAGAAGTCAGAATGGAACACAGAGCTGATATTTTGTCTTCTGGGTTAGCAGAACTCATTGGCTTGGTTTGTGAGTCAGTAGTCCATCCAGAGGTATTTCTTGCTCCACTTCCTCTTCTAGCTCCAAGGGGATCTCCTGGAAGAAATCCCCTTCTTGTATCATCAGTGGAGACAAAAGCATTATTTCAAATACATTGTCAATAATTTTGACACTCAGTTATGTGTTTAGTTCTCATGGGATGGGCAAACCAGGACTGCATGAGCGAAAAATATCTGGCAACCTTTCAATACCAGGTTAAGTTACATAGCTAACATTCTCTGTGTACTTCACTTGCCCTATGAACACGTTGCTATTCTTGATACAGGGATTTATCACCTGCTAGTGAATCAGCTCCTGAATTACTACTGCTTTTGGACGGTTATATAAAAGGAAAGCAGTCGTGATTTCAGTCAGATTCCAGGAGTAAAGGAGTTGAGTTGTCAGCAGATCAGGTAGGCATTGCCCCCATCAGAGTAGTCCTTGGAAAGAGAAGGGTGATCACTAGAGAGTAGGAAAAGCTATTTGATGGCTGTCAGAGCCTTAAGTTGATCAGTGGAAAGATGCTGGATGCTGCTAAAGACCTTCAGTGTGTGATCCAGTTCAGTTATTCCTCTGTCTCTTAGCTGCTAAAAGAACTAATAGAAAAAAATCAGATTGGAAGGGTCATCAGGAGTTCATATGGTCCCTTTTTCAGCTAATACTTCTGTTTTGCTTTCTATAACTTCTGTTTTGGATCAGATTGCTCAGAGATATGTTCTGTTGAGGTTCAAATGACTGCAAAGATGGAGAATCCACAACTTCTTTGGGCCTCTCTTCTAGTGTCGACCATCCTTGTAGGGGGTGAAGCCTCAGATCTCTCTCAAGATCGAGACTGCCTCATTGTCTTGGACAAGTGTCTACCAGGGAAAAGGAAATTAAAGGTGGTGTTTTACATCCTACCTTTCTTGTATTAGTCTTCTGGTTATGGCAATTCCCCAGTAAGTAACTGGTTAAGTGTCTAAAAAGCTTTGTTATTTTTCAGTGAAGTATTGATTCATCTCTGCACTCTGTGTCCTCACTTTGTCCTCACGAGACAAAGGAAAGTTATTGTGGTTTTAAACCAAAGTGGAAATAGTTGTGCATTGAATGGAGGTGGTGATGCCTGAATTCTTGTTTTCTTTTTCAGTATGGCTGTTTCAGATTCCAGGAACTGTCATGCTAGCTCCCTTCACAAAGCAGCTTAAAAATAGACCAGCAAAACAACTCTATTGCACCAAATATAAATTGATTTCTGTTGCAGCACAAGCAGAAAGCTCTTTTAGGGTCTCATAGCAGCATGTTCTAAGTCTTGCAAGTGGAAAAATTGGTAATTAGTGAGCACAGGGGTGTTAAAGCTTTGATAATGTGCTGTCTGAACTCACGCTGGCCACACTTTACTCCTTATACAGCTCTCTGAAGTTCTTGTTTATGGAAAATGAAACTGTGATTGCTTGTAATTTTCTGCAGTTTCCAGGCTTAAATCAAGAGTAAAATTCTGGAAGAAGTGGTTTGTGAGTCATGGATCTCACCGCAGGGATCACAGCCAGAAGTCTGTAGTCCCTGGTGAGAAGGGTGGCCAAGTGACTAAGGCACTTCCGGGATATCAGGGGGATGTGGGCACTGGTCCTAACTGTTGGTGTGACCTTATGCAAGTGGTGTCATCTCCTTTGTTCACATTAAAAAAAAAAAAATCAATTAACTCCTAATGGCAAAGACAGAAGATAGAGAAGAGAGACATTAGAGCTTTTAAACTGCTTGGATGCTATGGTGATACCCGAGGGAAATAGGTCAAGATGAATAGGTCTATGTTATGTTAGTAAATTTTATAAGCTTATGAATGGGATGTGTTACAGTGGCTCTTCTGATTCCCTGTCACACATCTTCCAAATGTAAATGAAATCAAACTTTTAAAAAAGCTATGAAGAAAGCAAATGCATTCAGCCTAACAATATAATAACTGTGTTAATATGCCAATGCAGATCACTGCACTGCAATGTACATGTTCATAAGTATATCATTTTACATATTGACTTGGCAAAATGTTGATCCAAAATTAGTTGGACAAGGGATATAAAAAACTCCTCCAGTAGAGTTCAAGTATATAGTAATGAATTATTAAATCAAAATTTGCTGGAAGTGTCAATTAAAATCCTTCCGGTGTGTCTCTCCCTATACTGTAGTTTATATATTAAAGCCCTACAGACTGTGTTGCACAGAGTTCAGCAACAGTGCATCAAATAATGAGGCCATATGTTGATGAAAGGAATTCTATGAAAGTATGCCATTGGATATACAGCAAACATATTTGATCAAAGCCCAGCTGTCATATGAAGTGCACATTTTTAAACTATCACTGAACTGTATTAGCCTGAATTCTTTTGAAATCTACCAGATCAGATTTTTACACAGCTGACAATGAACTAAGTAATACTGGCAGTGAATGAAACATCCTGTCAGGATTAATACAATAGAAATAATTTTAAAAAATGGATAATTATGTTGAGGCCAACTGCAACATGCAGTTGCCTGTCCTTAATATTTGTAACATTCTTGTTTTCTTGAGAGACCCATAGGCAGCATTTAGATACAGCTGGGAAATCCACGAGTGCCCACAAGCATTAAAGCAAAATTGCTAATTGGTTGGCAGTACATTTCTGCTTACATCAGATAAATCTAGCTAAAATTTATGGCACAATAAAGTATCTGCTCTCAAGTGAAATTAACATTATAAATATATCTGTAAATATAAATCTTTGTTTCCTTTTTTGTTTCAGTTTTGGGAAGGGTTTGTTTTGGGATTTTTCTGTTTGTTTTTGTTTTGTTTTGTTTTTAATGGAGTCTACTGGGTTACGATTGTATGAATTGGATGGTTAGCTGTGGGCAGAACCAAGGTATTTCTTCCTGCACACAGAATAGACTGGCTGGTTGTGCCTCTGATGCCTGTATAGCTGAAATGTGTAATATATTGTTGTATAATATGCAATTAATTGAGCCATACAACAGTAGTAGCTGGCTTAGGTATGGATTGCTTGGATCAAAGACAGAAGTGCCTTACCTATGTGCTTCTATAGATACATACATGCAGATAGCTTACTGGCCATAATCTTTCATAGTATGTAATATTATTTACCTTGCTGCTGTACTGTGCCTAGAATTAAGGCTGAATTTGAGTTGTGACAACTTTCGTCAGAGTGCCGTGCTCTCTTCCCATCAAGCTGGGTTTTTCCTAAGCAAAATACATGGTAGGGCAAGTCTCCGTGCAATTAACTAATCTGTAAAATATCCCATAGCTGGTAGTTACTGGTGACCCCAGAAATACCAGCTATCCCAGAGCTCTGGTAGTTGAACTGTCACTACTCATTCATGCTCCACTCCTAGAGATGTTGGAAGGTCTTCTATGAAAGGAGGTATGGAGAACAGTTTTTCCATAGCAAAACACTGGCAAGAATTCCTGCAGTGAAAAAGAGACTGTAATCCTTCCTTTGAATTGGCCATTGTAGGTGTATGTTTCTTTCAGCAAAAGAATGATAGTTGCAGGGTCAGTGGTTTAGCTGGCTTGATGGTACTGCCTGGGGTTAATTCAGGTTTTAGCAGGACAAATGGAATCTGTTAGTGTTTAAATGTTCAAGCAGGTCTCCTCAAAATCAGCATTTCTTTTCTCTGACAGCCATCATGACATTTTTCTGGCTTTTCAGTATTTTCTCAACAGCAGGCCAAAGCTGTTCCACAGGCAAAGCTTCCTGCATGCATTCTCTTTGCCTACTTTTTCAGAGCTGAGCCAAGCCACCCCAAGTGCTGCAGGTGGTGACAGACATTTCAGAGAAAAATTGCCTAGCTCTCTTCAAAAACCTTCGGACATCATGGCACTCAGCAGGAAGTGGTTTTCATCTAGTCTACCTTTTCATTAATGTCACTAGGAATTTTTGTCCTACTGCCTTTTTCTTTTCTTGGATACAAAACCCCATCCTAGAATCACTTTTCATAGCTTGAGAGGTTTTTTTTTTTGTCTGCTGGGGAAACATACTGTACTTAAAATAATGTAACATTGAGGTTTGGCTTATGGTTCCTTTTGATTCTTATTTGTCTCTAAATCGTGCTATATACTGCTTTCTGCTTTGGCTCATGTTTTTAGTTCGTTTTCTTTTTTTAATGATCAAACATGTAGGGTGTTCTCATGTCATTCTAAATAAAGAGCGTATGGGAAGCTGTTATTACAGACATAATATCTGAAGTCACAGTTCCTTCCACTGAAGAAAACAAAATAAAAAATCCATGTGAGATGCACATGTATCTAACATGAGAGTGCAATTTATGTGTGGAAGATCTCAGTTGCATACCTGACTGGTGGGACATTTTATTGATCTGCCTACCTCTTTGCAATATCATTATCAGGTGACAAGTTGCTTTCTATCCCAACCTTTTTCTTGGATAATAGAGACTGTGCTTGAGAAACAGGCTATAGAATATAAAACTATATGTCTGATTTTCTTTTTTTTTTTTTTTTTTTTTTTTTTTAAGAAGACATACTATACAAAGAATTAGGGCAGGAGAGTAGCAGTTGATTTATCATCAGTCTTAGGTTTATGCATTATATGTCCAAAAGATACAAGTCCACAGGTAAAACTTCTCAGAATCACTGTTTCTAGTGATATATAACATGTCTGTCTATATGTCACATTCTGAAAGGATTACTTCTATGTCTATGTGAAATCTTTGGGTGTAATAGTGACCCTACTAACACTGACCTGAAAAATACCCTGGCATCTTTTGAGGATAAAGTGCTCATATCCTACATACATAATTTTAGTTGTCCAATAGTAAATTCCATGGCCAGGTAGGCTCTTCATAGCAGTATGACACAGACTGCACTATAAAGGTTATCCATTCTTGCCAATATTTATCTCCAAACAGAATATATGCCTTTTATCAATATTTCCATCAGTAGACTAGCTACAGAAAGAGGCAGTAAACTATGAAAAATAAAGAAAATAAGTGAGTTAATTCATTCTTATTCTCTTATGTTTCACTTCCTTAGTCACCATTTTTACTTTAGCTACAGTTTATCATAATGAACAAAAATCCAGTGTAATCATCAAACGTATTTTCTGTCCATTAGGGAGCTTTATTTATTATCAGATAGATCTCAGTAAACAGAACAGATTTTTTAGCTGACTCTTTGTACCCTCAGTTACATCCTCCTTTGTGTCTCAGTCCCTTCATTTTTCTTTGTTCTATTTGGCTCTTCTCAAGTGAGTATCAGAGCAGATACTTTCCGTGCCTTCCAGATTACTGGTGGTGAATGGATAGGGTATAAATCCTCAGTAAAGGTAAAGCCTGTAAAGCTTTGTAAAACTCATTGTAAGCTGGCTTATGCTTCATATGAGTTGTTACTATTCATTTGGGTATTTCATAATAGAAAGGTCTGCTTTATGGCAAAACCTTATCTAAAACAGATATACTAAATTCAATGACTTAAGCAAAACAAAACAAAATAAAAAATTACATACTGTAGGTTCACTTTTTTTTTTCTTTATTGTAGCATTATCTTTGTTATTCAGTAATTTTTGCTACTGCTGGAAAGTGATGTAATACTCATCTCGGGCTTTTGTCAAAAAAAAATATTTTTCAGAATCCTGGAAGAGAATTTTTGCTGCCCTATAAACAGCACAAAAGCTACTTAATAAATGGAAGAATAGTGATGAATAGTACTGTTTACCAGTTCTTGGATAGAGTTAGCTTTAAACTGAGAATTCACAATGAAGAGAAAAGCCTCCTCTGCCAAATAATATATCAACAAACTGTCTGTCTAAATGGTACAAGAACACAGTTTCATTGTGCTCTGGTTGAATGTCATCTTTGTTATTTAAGAAGTAAGTTAAGAATGTTAAGTAAGTCTGGAGATATAATTTTATTTTTAGTCTGTTTATTTTATGAATTGTTAATCTGACACTTATGCTTGTAGCTATTAACACAGAATATTTAATATCCGGTTCATGATTATAGTACAGTTTTGAACCACAGAGTACACAACTATAGTAATTTTTGTCTTGCAATATGTATGATAAATTATAGGTGAGACACCTACAGGCAAATGCATTGGATGCCTATAATTGCATATGTGTAGTTAAAATAATGTGCTTTAAATTTGTATGCATGCTTATAAACTACATGTACAATGTAAGTAAAGAGACAACATGCCTTTCAAGAAATTTGATTTGTAAGTGGGGAATTCTTTGTTTCTTTTTGCAGGTAATTAGTTTTAAGTATTTTAAGCCAGTATGTTTGTTTAACAGGCCACTCATGCTATTTGGTTGATGTCTTTGAGGCACATCTTTTACTCTCTTATCACTTCCTGGCAAAATAAAATATAACCCCAAGATCTCAGAGAGGGATAGATGAGGAGAAGAAAGAACTCCGGCATCAGAGATAGTAGTTTACATATTGAGACTAAATGGCCTAGGTAACTTAGTTTAGTCTGATTATAAGTTCACAGTGATTATCAGGCACTTTTCTATTCTGTTCTAGCTTTTTGTAATAAACATGAACCAACTCAGAGGTTGTTCTAGATTTTCTGTAGTTTCAACTTGTAACGTTGCTATTAGATTCAGTATAACTGAGCCATATAATTTAATTCATCACCTTTTCTGTATTTGCTGCAGGCTGTTTTCATTGTCCTCATCATTAGAGTAAAATAATTCAAATTTTAAAATGGCTTTGGAAAACTAGTGTTGGATACAGGTTTTAAATTATGTTCCAGTTCCGTATAGGTTTTTATTTTGGAATTAAACTGAGAGTTATAAGGACTACTGTTAAAAAAGCATATGTTTGCAGATGGGTCACAGTCCTTCTAGCTCTGGACTTCATGACGCCAGGAGAAGTCAGAAACCTACACAGTATTTGTGAACATGAGATTTTGCATTTAGATAGGTTTGAGCTGAATGATCTGAAAAAATTCCCATAAGCAGAGAGCTCCCTACTGTCTGTGTGTTTGAGAAGGCTGAAGAGCTCTGTTTATTTCAACAAAGGGCCTGGAATAAATTATGTTTAGTAAATTGGCTCCAGGTTTTCTTGTTTCAGACAGTAGCTTCAGTACAATCTGTTTTACAGACTCCACTAAATATGACCAATTGCGGGGAAGTGACACCTCATTTCAGGGACGTGACATCACACATGTGCCAGTTACGTCTAGCCGCCTCTGTCTGGCAAAGATGGCAGGACACCAGCGAATCAACATTTTGTCTTTTGACAGTTTTAACCTACAGCCCATTAGGAATTTATGAGCCCCACTGGGAGGTCCTAGCAGGATGGAGCCAGGCTTCTCGGCCTCTCTTCAGCATCGCACCTCCCACCCCTGTGTGGGGCAAATAAAAGCTCCTTTATTCAACTGAAAATACCCCTGTTTCAGTGAGGTGTATGCATAGCTTCCTTCCCCAGTCAGTCTCGCAGGTGATAATTAACACAGTACAGATATTTCCTATCTGAAGTCAATGTTGGAAAGCAGCTTTAGCCCCAGCATTTTTCTTTTCAAACTGTTTTTCCTCATTTATTTTGGTTCTGTTCATGATGACGAAGTTTTAAAGTGTGTTGGTCCTTAGCAGAATTTCAAAAACCTATAGGAAACAATAATTTTTCCTCCTCTGACAAAACTCTTCTTACTTTAGAAGAGAGGAAAGAACTAGGAAATTAGATTTTCTTTTAATTTTTTCTTATTTTATTTCTGTTCATGGGTCTGATTACATCTTGAGCAGTGTGACTATGGTTCTTTTCAGCCTAGAAAACTGATTGACATTGCATATGTTACATAGAGGAAGAATATTTCCTGAAGATTAATGGCCGGTTAGTTGCTCTGAAGTTCATTAACCTGAACTAGCCATTAGACTGCTGGAAGGACTCTATGTAGAAACTGGAATTGTATTAGGAGATCATCATAAACTAAAAATATATGTGACAATCTGGCCAGTTTGCAATGAATCTAGGACAAGACAGGGTTGGCTTAAGCTCACAGAGCAGCTGCCTCCAGTGTAAACTAACTGCCTTGTGTCAGGAATTAAAGCAAATGTTTTTTCACAGACATTATTCAAATGAGGGGGGGGGGGGGGGGAGTTAAAAAACAGAAGTAAGGTTTCCATTAGCAGAAGAACCCTGCATAAAAATATGAGGCTGTGAGGTATGGTCAAAGGGCCAAGTCTGGTATTGGTCCTCAATCACTTAAACAAATGACAGTGTGTTCAAGCAGCTGTTGGGTTTGTTGGTTTGTTTCTTTGTTTGTTTTTTCTGTAACTGGTTAATTTAGTCCCGATTCTTCACTGTGCTTTGCCTCAGGAAAATGAGCCCCAAATTCCCTGGTGAGATCCCTATTGGCTGAGGCCCAGATTCTCAAGCCATGATTTCTCAAAGTATTTGCAGTGAGACCAGCTCCCTCTTAATTGGCTCTTTTTGAAGTATGGTTTGTCTCTGTCATCCAGCTGAAGATGAACAGGGCTGATGTATCAGCCTTCAGTCACAGCAGTCCTTCATAGTCCAACCTCAAATAGATGTACCAGCATGAACGAAGTAAGGCCTTCTTTCGGGAACTTATACTCCAATAAAGGGAAGGGAAAGATGAACCAGAGGCATTTCATGTTTATTTTGTTTTCTTTCCATGTCATTTCATGCATATGTAATGGCACTTGGCCAAAGGTAGTGCATTCACACACTGAATGTGGGTGTTGAGGAAAGGATTGAGAAGAAAGAAGCTCAATGTTCTGCAGTAGGAAGGATGCTTCGGGCATTTTACAAATAATTTCCTTTTCTCTCTTCCCAGTCACACCCTTCCTACACACTCCCTTGTCTTTTGCTATTGGCAGAAGGTCTGGAGGCTCAGAAAGCCCCACCTTCACCTGAGAAAGGTTTCCTCTGGCAGAGAGAACTGCAGGGGTCCTTTATCCAGTCTGTTCATGCCAGGAAGGATGTGCATCATGAGGTGTTAAATGGATACTGGATGCCTCTGCAGCTCACAGAGGTGCTCTGGCACGAGTGCTGCAACGAGCTTAAGTTCTAGACCAGTGGAGAGGCTGCATCTCTCATGGGCTCACAAGGAAACTTTCCCTTGATGTCTGTGCAAATGCTGGCTGATGTGAGCACTGGGATTACTCTTTTAACCAGGCATTCTCAGTACCTTTCAGAAAAGAATTTTCATGACAAGTACTGAGCCGTCAATCTCACTACTAAATGTAACATTTCCTCACTCACTGATTTACAGCATTACTGGAACACTGACATTTGTCATTTCACTATGTCCCTTGGCTTCTGGTATCATACACTTGTGAGAAGAGGGATCTGGTCTTAAAATATTTTCATACTCTTAAATTCTACCTTCACAACTCACGATAACATTTCAAGCTATTTCATATGCAAAAGCAGAGTTATTGAGCAAAAGGGATCCTTTCTAGGAGGGTACAAACAAGAAACCAGTAGAACTGTTGCTTCTTTCTGTTTAGCTACTGGGGTGGCAGTGTGACCTAAAGGAAGTAGGTTTGCTGAAGTTTTATGATTCCATTTTTGCACAGTGAAAATAAGGACAGTGATAATTACTTTCATTTGTAAAACACTAAGATTTATGGAATATGAATGATTGTTATTAAGTGAAAAGTGTTGCAAAGCTGGCTTAGTTGCACACTGTGCTCACAAAGTCCTATATCAGCCTATTGACCTCAGCATGAACTACTCATTAAAGTTTATAGGACATTTTGGTGGGTGAATTGAGGCAGTTATTCTGCTGGAAATATCATGCTGAAAGCACACTTAAATCCATCAGCCACATTGACTTTTTTTCTCTATTAAAACTAAACACAACTGCTTGCTCTATCCAGTTTTCTTAGTTTATTTATGAAAGTTTATTATGGGTATGTACTCACTGTTAACTCTACTTGTATACCCATGGTATCTGAGATATTACAGTTTATTCTAGTCATAGCATAAACATACAATAGCTGTTGTAATGAGATAAAGAGTTATAAAACATTAAGATATCCAATGGAGCAGTATGTACTAATGAGTTACATGGTCATTTTTGAATGACAAATGTTCTTTCTATGGATACTGCTTTAATTTAATTTGTGCTTAAACTTTAGCTATGCTAGATATTGGTGTTCAAAAAGTTTGCATATTTTTCCCACATCCAAGGGTGTAAATGTAGTATTAAAGAAACAGATTTACAACATTCTGATTTATACTAGGAAAAAAACCCACTTTTGTAGAAAATGTGTTAAATGAGCTACTCTTTAAAGATAGATCTGGCTTGCTTTCAGAAATATTATTTATATAATAATGCAAAAAATTTACAGATGTTTTCTTTTTGCTTCCAGATTAAATTTGGATTGTTTGAAAAGTGAGGAGATATTTCACCATAACGCGAAAGAAGATAGAGAAGAGAGCAGAATGAGAGCTTCCCAAGTATCACATGCCTTCAGCCTGTTATCTTTAGTGATGCTGTGCCTTCCAGTCACTGGAACGTCAAAACAAACTATCCCAAGAGTTAAGCTTTCCTATAAAGGTAAACTTTTCAGCAGTTTTTCTGGTTCTGCCACTTTTGTTTTGATGTGATGTTGCCAACAGTTCATTTTTATTATTAATCAGGAAAACGTAACACAGTTGTCCCCACAGTTTCTAGAAACACAGGGGGGAAGCCTTGAAGATGGATGAATTCTGACTAGGGACAATATTAAATTCTCTATTTTGCGTGAAGGGGTAACTGTTTCTGAAAAATAGATGTTTTTTTAAAAATTGTAATTTCAGTTTGCTTCTAGAGGATATTAGTATACCATACATAAATTACAGAGAGTCATTGCCTAGGCGTAGGATTCTGGTGCTACTTAAATGCCATGAGGGACATTCCCATGTGACTGGTGGTACTGACATGAGACATGGAGGACATCCACACCTTTATAGAGCATCAGGGAAAGCCGAGAGACCTGACCACAGAGTTTCAAAAGGCACTGACATTATTTTTCTAATATTTTTTTTTCTCTAACACTGAGTTGGTATGTGAAACTCTTGAAATGTTGTTTTCTTTCTTCTTACATCTTTGTATCACAAAAATATGTTTTTCTGAGGAATTTCTTAACCTTATGTATACTTCTTGTTGAGAATGTTACAGGCAGAAGGGTTTAAATACAAATTTTTTTTAAATTGTTTTTTGGACAAGTTTTTAAAGCAGGTAGAGTTCTTGTTGCTTTGAATGTACAGTACACTTCCACATTTCTGGATGTTTGTAACTGCTCTCAAGTTAGTGATATTTAAGTTATGTCAGAACTCTGCCTGTATGGGACCTAATTCTGCTTTCAGTTTTCCAAAATTAGGAGGTCTTCCTATGCATTACAGAATTACACTCAGGATGGTATGATGGGACAGGAGGCTGTAAAGCCTTCATCAGTGGTTATGATATGTTTATCACAAGTGTAACAAGCACAGGAATTTATTGAGTAAGCACAATGACATGCTGTTTATTTACAAGTTTCTCTTCTGCTAGATTTGTATGCCACTGTGTATGGTATTCCCCTGTGTATATATGTGTTTAAATGTGTTTGTGTGAGAAAGACAGAGGAAGAGAGATCAAGGGATCTTGACAACATTTTTATAAATTCAGGAAACGGTTGCACTCACTTAAGCCAATAAATATAGAAACTGAAAGACCTGACATGAATTATGATAGTTAGCAATAAACCCCCTCTAACATACAGCCAGACTTTTCATGGTTAGGCCTTTTGAGATAATTCCCAATGGCAGCATATACCATATGGTGATGGCATTTATTATGGATTTGACACTCACGATTAGTGAATTCATCTTGACTTCAAAAGCAGATAGCCTTTGGCAAAATCCTGATGGATGCATTTGGCAGATAGGAGGGGTAGAGAGAAAAATTATTGAGGTCAACACAGGGGAAAAAAAAACAAAAACCACTGAAATCTTAGTTTAAAATAGTGGCAGAGACCTGCTGGGAGTGGTTGGGAAAATGCCTGAGCTCGTTTAAAAAGACAATGAGTGGATGATTGATATTTAGGCCTTGACCCAAACTTTTATTAGCAACTTTATAAACCTTTCAGTTTGGCTTGAGGGATACAGTTTCCTATCCAAACTTATCCACCTATATCCGTGTAGGGGGAAAAAAAAGCAACAACAGATACAAAATGGCACATAAATCTTAAACTGGAAAGCTGTGATGGAAATGAAAAGCCAAAGGAAAGAGAATTATCAGAGTTTATTGTGACTACTCTTGACTTTTTTTTTTGGGGGGGGGGGGGGGGGGGGGGGCGGGGGGTTTTTTTTTTTCTTTAGGGGAAAAAAACAAAAAATACTG
>WTSP01010868.1:77485-109306 GCA_025331215.1 Actenoides lindsayi
AAAGAAAAGAAAAGAAAAGAAAAGAAAAGAAAAGAAAAGAAAAGAAAAGAAAAGAAAAGAAAAGAAAAGAAAAGGAGAAAGAAGGAAAATACTCCTTCTTAACCAGTCTTGTTAATTCACAACACAGATGGCAGCTGAAATGAAACTATTAGATGTGAGTCTACCTATTATCTGTATGTCCATATAATGATATATATAGTAACCAGATACCAATTTATGTATGTAAATAATCTATTTATATATTTATTTTTAATCCTCTTTTTCCTTACAGTAAAAATGCATGTTTGGAGGAAGAAAAAATGTAACTTGTTGAAATTACTCTGCTCTTGATCTGAAAAGGACCTTCGTGGTTTTTAATGTTTTGTTTTCATCAAAAATCAATCTCCAGTTACTCTTTAAAGTGATACCTTATCTGTCTTACACTTATGTACTACTTAATTTTGTACTCCTGGGAGGTTTTCTTTCACTCTGCTAGCAGAGAACTTATTAACTTGCATTTATTAGGAGATTTTAATATCTTTCCTGTGACTAAATTTAAGAAAATATTTGTAGAATTACTTGAAAATAATGGTAAGGTTTTTTTTTTTATCGGTCTATAGAAGATAAAATCAGGAAATCATGACAGTAGCTGACCTGCAGAATTTTGATAGGGATATTTTACAAGGAAAATAAGCTGAAGATTAAGAGAAGAAAATAATCCTGTTTAAACATATAATTCATGTATTTCAAATAGTTACATTCTTCCCTTAAATTCAGTAACACCATCCAGCTATTTTAAGATTTCTCCAGACATTTCAGATACAGATGCAACCATGAAATATAACATATATATATTTCATTATGTTTGTAACACAAAATTATTATAATACAACGTCAGTGTTGTTGACACCATTATTATGTATTGTGTGGTTGTTTGTGGTTTTTTTCTTTCTTTGAGATTTTACTTTTTAAGGAATTTAGGAAGAAGACTTTGTTAAATAAGATGTTACCCTTGTGAATTCTGCATGTGAAACAAAAAAGAAAAAAACAAACCAAAAAGACCAATTACAATACATTAAACCATCTACACGCTCAAAGGTTTTAAATATAAAAGAAACTGCTGGATCACCTAGTATTACTTTTTACATATTGTGAAAATAAGTAACTTGTCTGAATAAAATATAACACAAAGACTTAATTTCTACAGAAAAGTCAACATAGATGCATGTAAATAAGTTTATGCATGTGAAATTCAGTGAGACTATCTTATGTGTGTAAAGCTACTTGTGTGTCCATGTTTGAGGGAACCAGACATGTGGTTAGACAGCACGTGATCTAATAAAAAATTAAGTTTATGCTTTCTTGCTCAGCACATTAGCTCATTATTTATTATACAATTTTCTTGACCTATTACACTTCAGAGCTGACAGTTTCTGGGAACCTCTCATTTCTCATATGAAAAACAAATAAATAACACTTTAATCCCCATATATAATTGCAAATTGATTTTAAAGTTGGATCACTTAACCACTTTTCATTGTCTAATGTGGCCTTGTATAATGCTAAATACTGAGGCTGCTGAGTACCCAAAAAATAAAACAATTGATTTTTTTAATGATAATTGGCTGCAGTCAGTTATCTTAGAAAAGCGATTTTGTATATCTTAGCCTTGTATGACATATACTATTTCCCGTGAAGAAATCTGTAGAAGAATTGAGGGTAGAGTCAAGTTCATTAATATGTGTGATGCCTTCAAGCAGAGGTCTGGTTCTTCTGTGTAGTTGGCAAGGAGAGCTGGGCATTTTCAAGTCTACAAAGTGACATCTTGTCTACCTAACTGGATATCTAAACTTTGCCCAAAAATTTCCCAAAACCCTCAAAGATCTCTAGCCTTCTCTTGTTACTAATACAAGGATCTTGGGCAGAACTGGTCATGAAGTTTATGTACGAGAGAACTGAAGATTGGATCTCAGCTTAAGTGTCGTTGGCCAAATGTATTTGGAGAGCCATAGTCTTATATTCCTCCAGCTGTTCCTTTTCATCAGCTTTTCTTTATCAGCACCTTATGCTTCAGCTGTCCCCCTTAACCCACTGGCACTTGTGCCAGACCAGTGCTACAAGCAAGACTCATCACCTCTCTGCCCAGACAAAGATCAAATGAGTTCAGCAGTGCTACCTTCAGCTGTTCCTGATGGCTTTGCAATGTTCCCAATACTTTCCTCTGTACATTCTGGCATTGTATACTGTCTAATCCAGACACACTGGCATGATTGATTTCAGATTGTTTTTATGTCCCTGGGTGCTATCACGACATCATTCTGAGAAAATGCTCTGGGAAAGTAAATTTGTGTTCTGCTGCTGAGATATTGTTACACTGCCTTATCTCCGACTTTATGTAAATATTGATGTGAAGGGTTAAGGTTTAAGTATCTTAAAATACATTATCTTTACTATGAGCTTCTAATCAGAAAGGTAACTGTAAATTCATTTGAGAGGAAATTTATTTCCTTGTGGAAAGCCAATACATCTATTTTCACTGGAAGAGAAGAGGAAGTGGAATAAAAAGCCTCTTTCTAGATTGAAAGGAACACTGACTGTAGATTTTGAGCAGTGATAAAATTGTTTTACACAGGGTACTCTTTCACTTTCCTAACCAGTGTGGGACTGAGCCTGTGTATGTGGCAAGCCACATCCTACAAGGTGTCAGCAGCTGCCTGAGAGAAAATGAACACTGGAGCAGTTAATTCCTCTTGCTTGTAGTTAAGTTGTGCATCCTTCCTTAATCATGATTTCTTTTTCTTGTTAAAATAAGAAGGGGAAAAGGTCCAAAAAGTAATTCTGGAAGATTTTATATGTAGCTTCTATTTTGAATTTAATAGAATCAAACATATACTTAATAATTTCCAATTCTGCCTGTTTAATGGAAATCACTGGGTCAGAACCTGAGATGGTTTTCATTGGTATTTCTTCACTAAAATAACTGGGGTTACAGTAACTGATAGTAATTTGACCTCTGGCTCCATCTGCACCAAAACCTAGTTTATAGAATTCTGCCTTACAGATAAAAAAAGAAACAATAATAATATATACTACCAGTTTTCTAAGGTACATGATTCTCCTCTAAATTTCAATGTCATTTTCTCAGTAAACCCTGTTAATGTTGATGGGTGACATTTTTAAAGTGTGTGCTGCACAACACTGTTGAATGTAGTTTTTATTCTATAAATTTCTTTTAAGATGCCTTTAGTTTTTTGAACAAAACTTGTCTTCATTTGAAAATTGGCAGTAACATCTATTTTTTTTAAAACAGCTTTGCCAAGTCCACTGGCCCAAATTAATCACAAATGCAATTCGCCTTGTTTTGCAATCAGTTTAGTTTCAAGATGATTTAGCTCATCAAACCTTTGAGAAAAACACACAATTCATAATGTTGGCCAGGTGTGCTAACCAGATCAATTAAGTACTTTTTAAAAGTACATACAGTCAATAAAAAAATGAACAAAGAACTGGGGGTGGGGTGGGTGTTGAAGTAAAGCCTCTTCACTTTTTGTAACAGGAACCTTCTATTTGAAGTCATGTTCATTTCAATGTGCGTGAACATTCCTTCAACATGCATAAATATGTTTTAACTGTTCGTTCAAGGAAATAGTTAAACTGTAGTCACAGGACAGTTCATGTGATTCACAGTATTTGTCTTATTTTGACTATGTTACAGATTTACTGGCCTGCAGCAAAAGAAAAGGTAGAATTATGCAAATTAGCTGGGAAAGATGCCCATGTAAGTATGGTATATATTTTTTTAATTATTGCTGAGAATATTATATATGTGTGTATTTTCTTCTAAATGCACAAAATAGGTTAGTAAGATTTGTTACACTTTTTTTTCCCTGAAATAAAGAACTAAGTGTTTTTTCTTAGTTTTAAAAAAATGTTGCACTTCTCTTATTTTTCTTTAAATGTTAATGCTTAAAGAAATAGTATTCAATATTGCAAGCAGCAATCATGTTAAGCCATCCTTGTATGGAATAAATGGAATCCTTTATTTCCCATCAAAATACTTCTTTTTTTTCTTGGGAATATCCTGAATATAACTTTGTTATAATTCATTAATGAAACAGAGTAGCAAAGCAGAGTACAAATTAACTTAATTTGCAGACAGCTGCAGTTAAGGTTAAAACAGAATCTCAGACTCATTAGCTTTTCCCTGGAACCACAAATTTTCCTTAGGAAGTCCCTTTAGGAAGTGTTCTGAAGGTGAATTCATTTATACAATAATAATTCCATATCTTTTTTGCATAACACAGATTACATCATGTGTTTAGAGCACATTATAAATGGAAATATTTCCCATCTGTATAATAAAAATACTTTCATTTCTTTCCAGTGTGCCTGTTACCAAGGTGCTCTCTATCTCAGAACACTCTCTCCGTTCTCTCTCTGAGGAATTTCACCTTTTTATCCTAACTTTTTTCTGCCCTTATCTTTACAGCAGACAAAAGCTAAACAACACCTCTTCTGAGCACTGGGAAAATTCTGATACTGGTCTATATGGAAGATTTATGCTGGTCTGTTTCTGTGCTAAGACAAAAGGAAAGACATCAGAGAGGGAAATATTTGTTTTGGGCATAGGTCATAAATATCTCCTTTTTTGCTTCTCCATTGTCTCTGCAGCTTGCCTCTCACTTAGGTGTAGCTTGAACATATGAATAGCTCTTGTATATTCCCTCCTAAGTACCTCATTATATGTATATTTATTTATTTCATTTTGAGAAAAGCTACAGCAAACCTTTCCTACCTCCCCATGTAGCACCCATGCAGCATCCAGCAGCCACCAGTGCTGCTTACCAGCAAGGACCAAGCCCACTGATCCAAGCATCCCATAGGACTCATAAATAAAAGTGAACAGTAGGATTATTTTGCAGTTCATGCTCATATACAATACATACCCTTGGAAGTATCCTCAAGCCCTTCAGTCCACCACAATGATTTTTATCATCTGATTTTTTTGTGTTAAATCTTGCACAGAATCCAGAATTGGGAGCAAAGTTGGGAGGACTGGTAGCTAAACGAACCCAGTGGCTCTCTGACCTCTGTCCAGTTGTTTGCTACAGCACAGGCTGAGCAGAAATCCTGCAAACTGTGCTGTAATCACACAGCTGTGAGCATTATAGCAGAATTATGCTTGCAAGTCGGATTGATGAACTACCTAGTAGATAGCCACTGCAAAATCGTAGCTGTCACAACTTTGAACTATTTAGTAAACAGTGTCTTCTGTAGTAGCTTTCAGTTTAAATAGACCAATACTATGGATATAATCTAGTACAATGTATAATGTGAAAGAGAAGAATAAACATGAAGATTAACCTTTCTCTTTCTTCTCCCAATAGACAGAATGTGCCAATTATATCAGAGTTCTTCAGCCTTACAACCGAACCCATGTTTATGTTTGTGGCACAGGAGCCTTCCACCCTCTCTGTGGATACATTGAACTTGGAACTCACAAAGAGGTAATTTAATTTCCTCACTACTCTGACATGTCAAGGAATAACCCTCATCTTGTTCAGAATTCATCATAGATCGGAAAATACTGTGAGAGTGTATAAAAAATGAACTGACAGCAGCATGCATAAATAACAAGGTAAATGGTGGATTTTGCAGGTCAGACAGGAACTCTTGTTCTCACATTTGATATGTGCATATCGCTTTTAAACAAAGCACTTTCCTCAGTAAGACTTAATACACAAAATTCTTCAGAATGACACTTTCACATGATTAACTAAGTGAAGAGAACATTTAACCCAGATGTCTTTCTTTCTAGTAAGTCACTTCCACACATACTTTCTGCTTACATACATATCCATGCATGCAGAGTTCAAGATGATACTCTTAGTTCTATCTTTTAATGTACATATACCCTTGGTCCACAGAGATATTTTCCTGTTCCTTGTACGTGAGAGTAGTATGCAGTTTGTAAATGGTCTCTGAGCCTGAGTCTCAGAACAGCATCTCAGGATTTGGCAGATGGCTTGCAGTCCTGTTGCTAGACATTGGATATCCTCCATCACTAGTGACATATTCCTGGGCTGAAGTTAGAAGCTGATTGGTTTTCATTTCCTGGTGACAAAGAAATCTCTATCCTAAGTGGTAAATGTTTGAGACCTAGCCCCCACAACAGAAGAATTTTGCTGTTGTGTCAAGCAGCCACTTAGTATACAAGTCTCTTTTTAACTCCTGTATGACTAACACCTTGCCTATATTTATAACACTGCCTCTGTTCTCAGACAGTGTTAAGATGTGACCTGTCTGGCTGCTTGCCTGTACTGAAGAAAAAAACCAAACCAACAAACCAAAAACAGAACAAGCCAAAGAAAAAAGGTTATTAATGCTTGCCCAAGCTGACACCCATCATTATATTTCCCACAACACATGGGCTGGTTGACCAGCCCAGAGTGGCTGCCTATGTTACAGGAAACTGAAGCTGCCTGAAATCTGCCTGGTGGTGTTCTTTCCCTAATAAGCCATTAATGCTCCAGGTATTATTTGTTATATGCTGTATAATAGGGCTTGCAGTGAAATAATTTTGTAGGCTTCTTTGCTTCACTACTTGAAATATTCCAGTTGAAGCAACTGAAATTTTTGATCCTGTGTATCATGCTGTTTCTTTAGCCTGAATGATCAAATACACAGCTGAATTGAACAGAACAGCTCTCAGCAAGAGTGTAAGTAGGCTCTGGTTTACTTCTGAGTCATTAGCAAGATGCGGGATTCACTCTACCATTGCACCTTTAGCTACTTCATTTGTAAAGGTTGTTTTCATCAGACATTATGAAATTATGGATTTGGTCTGGTTGTTCAGTCTGGCAGCCAGTCTAGACAAGGGGTCTGTCTCAATTAGACATGACCAATTACCTTATGAGAGGAAATGAAAGAAGAATCCCAGTACTGTATTTCCTAATCCCCTCACTTTCTTCCAGTCCTGCCTCTCCTGCATTCCTCCTGATTGCTCAGTGTTCAGCACTACTCATGACTCTTCTGATGGTGTATCTTTTCTATAGCCTCTGACTATGAATTAACAGCTTTGAATGGCATCAGGAATATTTTTCTTTTCCTTCTTGAACCCCAGATACCCTACAGCTACTGTCCTTGCACTGCCTTTACAGATAAATGTGACAAGGCAAGAGAGTGCTAAGGATAGACTCATTGATGTGAATTTGACAGGCAACTGAAAATGTCTCCTCATTGTAGGAACTGAAGCCAGAAGTCCTACATTGTAATTCAGAGCACTTTTATTGGAGAGCTGTTCTTTTAGTATTTAAAAAAAAAAAAAAAAAAAGAAGAAAGAAAAAAAAGAAAAAAGTCTATTCCCCACTTTTTTTTTTTTTTTCTTTTTTTTTAATCTCGTGGTTATCAGAATGGATAATGGATGTTTGGTAATTAGCAACCTCTACAGGAAGCTGTGAGATGCTTGGGAGACCCAGGGCCTCAGGTAGCCTGACAGAGGCTGTGAAACCAGGCAGTGCTCCGTTGACCTTTGAAAGCTACTGGTGGATCTGCCTAGTGGTTTGCTGGCTTGTGCCAGTCCTGTGAAAACAGAAGGGATCAGGTGACTCAAAACCACAGCAGACACTGCTTTTGAAGCAGTGCAAATCCCCTACGGGATTGCACAATTAAAGAGGATTAAAGTCCCAGTCTTGCTATTGCTGAAGTTGCTGCCAAAAAAATGCTTTTGGCTGGTGAAGAAGAGGCTTGGCCTGGTTGGTGCTGTTAGCCACAGGTCTCCAAGAGGTGCTCTTTTCTTTGAAAGCTTTGTCCAAAGTGAAAGCAGGAGGTTAATTCTGTGTGAATGCCCAGTAGTGTCCATTAGTTTGTCTGGGTGAAGTCTGAAATATTTGATGTTGATCTATAAAGCCCTCAGTCCACTGAGGACTTGCAGACAGCCTCTTTGCATGTGATATGGCAAGGGTCCTCTGAGCAGCTCACATCTTAGAAGAAAGGAAAATGGAACAATAACATAGCATTGACAGCAAGAAAAAATGATTAATTTTTAATTTCATTTGTCCTTAATGTGCTCTTCAGTAGCCTGAAAATTTGGTTTACCTGATATCCCACAGGTTTGGGATGATAACAAGGGATTGATTCTATTTTGTATCACCTAGGACTGATGGAGGAAATGGCATTTATGTTCACAGATTGGAATTGATTTTTCTTTTCTCTTAAGAAGATTAATTATTCAATATCCTGGGCTTTTGTCTTCTGAGCGTAGAGTTTAGGAGACACCTCAATGAAATAAGTAGGTTTGGTCATTTATAATCTGATGTACATTAAGGATGAATTGAATTAATGTCTTATGAAGTCTGATCCTATGTGGCCATCTTTAGACATATTTGTCATCTTCAGTCCTCTTGAAAGACAGAGGTATAGAAAAAAATAATCACTTCACCCTTTTAAAAATAATTGTTTAAATCATAGTGTTTCAATATTTTTTTTTTAAGAACTAGCTTCAAAAGTTATGTCTCTACAATAAACATAAACACACAGTGATTTGATTTCTGAACACTAGTGGGATTTCAAATATCACTATAAGTAGGAAGGCATGTTAACAGCACTTCTGTAGGCAATGCCCCTTTTCTAATGGCAGCGAATTCTGAAAATTAAGTTTCTATACCTGCAAAGGCTTCACTTTACTTCCCTGAGCAATCAGTATGCTTTCAGAAGGACTCACTGTGTGTTTCAGGTTAAGTGTGCTTTTAGGAAAGTAATGAAAGGAACAAGTAAAAGCATCCTTTTCAGCAATTCAAAACTATAATAAAACTTCAAATTGATGCTTACAACAGCTGAGTTTTTGATTGCCCACTGAAAATATCAGGAATAGTTTTAAAATATTTTTTTTTTCTTTATCTTCCTTTATGCCTCTGTTCTGTGACCCAGGAATTACTCACACTGTATTTGGGAACTACAATGAAGGATATATTACGATATCTCTTGTAAAAATAACAAGAAAGATCATGTGTTGCTTTCATTTAAAAGGGGCTGAACTGTCTGCTGCAAACATTACTCAGTCCCTGGAGAAATTTAAGTCAGTCAGAATCTCTTCTGGGTCTCCTGTTGCAACACAGTCTATCAGCACTTTCCCAAATAGAAGCCAGTGGCTTTTAAAGTACAATCCAGCTTTTAATATGAGTAGAAATGAACACTGCATCTTTTTTTTCTGAGAATAATATTTTTTCAGATTTGTCACTATAGAGTGAACTGGATATGTGAAAAAAATGAGTAAAAAAAATCCAGATATAAAACAGACACATGGACTGTAAACATCAATGCCGAGATGACAACTGCGTGATCTAACACACCTTCACTTTATATGTTAACAGAACAGTTGATCTAGGCGACTTTTATCTCTGCAGCCACATGAGCTTAATGAATATGTGTTTATTCTCAGGAAACGGTGTTCCGGCTGGATACTCAGAACTTGGAGTCTGGCAGGTTGAAATGTCCTTTTGATCCTCAGCAGCCATTTGCTTCAGTGATGGCAGGTAAGAAACCATCAGTGCCAGGTGCTCTTCTCACATGTGTGATGGCTTCATAATGTGAAGTCTAGGGTCACTGTAAGCAGATGCCATCGTTGGAGCTCCTCTGGCATTTTTGTGCTCTTGGAGCTGAAGGAGCCTTCAGTCTGCAGGCACCAAATTGCTGGAAATGCAGAAACACAGAGATATTTGAGAGGCTGTGAAGCCTCCTCCGGCTGAGCAGGAAGGCAGTTTCATCCTCAAGCAGTCATTTCTCCTTTAAGAAGACAGCAACAAAAACCCACACAGACAATGTTTGAAGCGCTTCTGGGCTTCTTTCTGCAATTATCAATATATTCTGCCCTTTGAAGTCTACTAACATCCAGCATTTCCATAAATACATTTTTGCGGTTTCTATTTGCTCGAGTAGCCACTTCTGAAGCTGGAATCCTAGGAACAAGATAGTGCAATCTGCCTGCTGTGTGCATCACAACGCTGTGTGGTCTGACATTTGGTGCTGAGGAATGTCAGCTTGACCTCTGGATTTCAAATCACTATAAGAGCTACTTTTGTCATGGTGTGGTTCATAGCTTTGTACAATTTTCATTTAACTTGTCCGTCAAACATATGAATACAAGATAAGAGTGAAGCACCATGACATTTTCATTTACAGCCAAAGAGCAGTGGTGACAATGCTTTGAAGTATCGGTCACTCAGCGTTATAAAAAGAATATGACTAATGTTCAGTCTTTATTCTCAGATAATAAGATAGATGATTTGTGATTCTGACCCAACAGATGGGGCAGGACTTCCTTTATTAAAAACAATAGATTAAAGCCAGTGCTGCTTCTTCTCAGGGACCCCTAGTACTTTTTAATGACCATGAAGTCTATTTTTAAAATGGGATTCTAGAAATGTTAACTTTTTTTAAATTTTTTTTTTTTTAAATGCAATAGAACACAACAGTTTATTACAGTGTTGTCTAATTTCAGTAGCACTGTAGTGCTTTGACTGCTCTATTAAATCTTGCAAAATGAAGAAGCTGCCATGTTTTAGCTAACTAAAACATGAACTTTGGTACATAAGAATTTTCAAGCAAGATAAAATTAATGGTCAGGTTATTCTAGTATCTCTTCTCTGACTGTGCCTGGTGTCAAGTGCTTCACACTAATATACAAGGAGCATTGTAAAGAGTTACTTGAAGGCCTGAACAGAGAATGTGTTCTTGGCCTATCTTTTGGTGATTGCTTTATTCCCAAAAGTACTAGGAGAGCAGTATAGCTCATGAGTAGGATACTGCACTGAGGTGCGGTTCCGTCTCTGCCGCTAGTTAGACGAGCATGTCACTTCTCTCTACCTAGTTTTATTAAGCTGCTAAATGGTGATAAAGATTACTTGCATACTTCAGAAAACACTTAGAAATCAGTTATACATATGTGAGCTGAATATTTATTATAATTTCATTCATAGATGTAGGTTAATACAACTGTTTCATTTTAATGCTTTGTAGAAATGCATAATCTCTCTTTGAATTCTACACACAAATTCACCCCAAGTAAATACCACAGATAAATTTGAAAAAGCTAGTCTCTTTGACTGAAAAATCACCTGTTCATTATCCATCTTCTATTACAACTTACCATTCACCAAAACTGTTCTGGACATAACTGGAACTTGGAATGAGAGATACCAAAAACTGAGAGACGTGCTGAAAACGCCTTGTCAGCAAAGCCTAAGCAAGGATGAGAATTTCTGTTAGCCCTTCAGATTTATTGATCACTGAGTGACTGTCAGTTAGCAAACACCAATTATCCTGCCCATTCCTCATTATGACAAATACCTTTCAGAATGCACTATTGTTTCTTTACAAAGGCGACACGCTGTCTGAAAGATGTGCTTTCCAACACTGTCATGGAAATAATACATAAGTAATAATAATAGTGGGATACAAAGAAAGTTGATGGATTTTTTTTTTTTTTTTTTTCAGATGAAGTACTTGAGGAGTGTGGGGTTTTTGTTTTTTGTTTTTGTTTTTTCCCTTGATCTTATTTTTTTAAGTGCATTTACATCTTTTGCAAATGAAAACACAAACATCTGTGTTGAATGGTATTTATTCTGCATTCACTCTCAACAAAGGACTTTTCTCTAAAAGATCTTGTGAAATGTTTCCACACAGAGTATCAGAAAACCTGGAGAAGGAAATCCTGTAAGGGGATTTTTATGTATTGTATAGCTTTTCATATTATTGTTAATAGACCTGAAACTTTTTTTCTTTTTACAGGCTCCAGGGATTTCTTGTTTTAAGTCATTATATAAAAAAAAACAAAACCAAACTCTTCCAACCAATAAACCTATCTTGATATTTTTCAGGAAAAAATAAAAACCCAAATTGTAAAACATGCTATGTGATTAATTTTTTTTCACAGTGATGTTGTTTCTTTGCTTCTTTTTAGAAGAGTACTGAGATCTCAAGGAAAACAGAAAATATTATTCAATTCTTAAGATTGTAAAGACTAAATAGTAACTGCAATTGCAGCAAACACACTGTACTGTATTGTAGATATAGTTTCCTTGTGAGACAAATTCTGTCTGCCTTATTCAAGCAAGATGTCACATTTATTTTAGTGGGACCACTCGCTATGTTAAAATAATCATGATTTGGGTCTGTAGCCATATTCTTACCATTAACACATTACACAGTTGGGAAAAATTCCCATAGTGCCTAAATTCCTCTTTGTGAATAAAGTACTGGATGGAGATCCCTACATGAGGAAAGGGCCAAGCTGCAAAATTTCTGTAATGAAGCATCCACCATGTTTACTAGCTCAAGCCCAGGAGCAGCAAAGCCATCAGGGCCATGGCAAGACTGGAACACAAGAGCTAGCTTGAATTGATAGACAGTCATGTCCCTATGTCCATGGTCAGTGCTCACAGGGCAGGATGTTCACATCAAGTCACCCTTTTACTCTTAAGAGCCCAGCACCCGCCTGAGGAATTTACTTTTCTCAGTGCCTAAAAGATTAGACTTGGACTTCTCAGGCATATAATTACAAATATTAGCCCTCACTTAAATCTAAGCGATTTCACAGAGTCCAAAATCCTATTAAAATATAAGCCAATGATACTTTAAAACATTAAATTAGTTTATATGCCAGTTACACACAGGTGGTGTTCACCCAACAAAACACAAATAGTTTTAAATTTGTTTACCTCACAGCTGTAGAAACCCTATTTCCTTTTCATTTGCAGATGAGTATCTTTATGCTGGAACAGCTTCTGATTTCCTTGGCAAAGACACTGCTCTAACACGTTCTCTGGGCCCTTCTCACGACCACCATTACATCAGAACTGACATTTCTGAACATTACTGGCTTACTGGTAAGATCCCAAACATATGCTGTTGTCATTTGCATTGTTCCTGCCTCTCTGAAGTTAATAGTCCCTTTCTTATATAAATATATGTCCAGGAACTATAAATATAGATATTATATCATGGTATCTTTGGATTACATAGGCTTTTTTAAAAAAAAGCTCAGTGGGACAAAAATGCACTTGAGAAAAGTCACAGAGGTGAAAATGCTAATTAAGGAAAGAGTAAAACTGTAAGACCTAATAATTCTTTCTGTGTTTGAACTGTACATCTGTATGTAGTCCTATAATTGCAATAATATCATTACTTAAATGCTTCTATTTCCAGTCTTATTGGAATAAATTTTTTTAAACCCCTTTTTCCGATCACTCCTTAAAAGCTGTTCCCTACAGCATGTTGAGATGACAGACTAGAAATTCCACATTTTTAAGTAGGAGGTCTCTTTTTTTTTAATCTTTTCTTTTTTTGAGGGGGAAAAATACCCTTTGTTGCTGTGAGGATCATTTAAAAACCACTAAGGGCACCCTAAAATAGCTTCCCAAGCAAAACACTGCTTTTTCTTCCCTGTTAAAAACCATTCTGAGCTAGCAAACTCTCTAAAAAACTGGCTGCATTTACACCCAGCCAGTCTCAAACCACACACAGTGTAAGACGGAAAACTTCGCTCACAAGCTAACCCTGCTCAATTAAAGCATCCCCCTTTTAGCCATCAGCTGTCTTTAAAGATGTGGCAACACTGGCTCTGATTCAGGATGCCTGTGTAACTATTATGGGTGTATTGTAAAGCCAGGGCCTGCTGACCACAGGGTTAAGTTGTCTTCCCAGCAGACAACTTCTGAAAGAGATATTTTGCTTCTTAACTCTTTGAGAGCTCAACAAGAGGAAGTGTTCTTTTTTATTATGTTTTTCCTACCCCTACTCTCCCTTTTTTTAAGCTGTTGCCTTACATTTCTGTCTAGATGTAACTCCATTACATCCATTACTCCATTATAGGACTTCTGCTCTGAGATGAGAAGGAGAGGAGAAGCCACTTAAAGTAATTTTTACCTTTCCAGATAAGAGAAGTCCTTCAGACAGTAAAATCTCACACCTTTCTCTGCTGACCTATCCCTCTTTCATCTCCTGTGCTGAAAACCTTTATTGTCCCACTTCTTCTATGGCCTGTCTCTCTTTTCTACAGCGATGTTTTCTTGAGCAATGTTGAGCAGAAATTGGCTGTAGATGATATGGGCCAGAATGGGTCCTTCCACCAGGCAGCTAACTGCAACTGACTGTTCAGCTGAATATCCAGTTTTATCACTGGCAGCCTGCTGATAGTCAGTATGGAAAGATGGCTGGGGTAGCTGTTTTCCTAAGGGATGCTTTAATATCCTAAAAAGAAAGATTTACTGCAGTTTAGTCCTGAGGAGCATCTGGTGTTATCATTAGTATAGATCCACCTTGATGAGCATTACAGGATTCAGTTCCCAGTCCAAAAATACGTAGAGCTTAGATATCCATTTCTAAACATTTCTTTATGCTAATGTTTATTCATGAGCAGTTTGAGGCAAGAGAACAGCACAGGAACAAAGAACAAACTAAAGTTTTGAGAACTGTTTATGTATTTTAGTTTGGAGGCTAGATGGGGGGTGTCTGCCTTTCTTCATTCTTTTAGATTGATTCATGTTTTATTCTGTTTTCACTTGATGTGCCTGTATTTGTGAAAGTTTTCTAAGGAGAATAATGTCTTAATATGTCTGGGCTCGAAAAACAACTTCAGTGTGCTAGACTGTGATGTGAAAATTACCCCACACTATATAAACTCTGAAGATCCCATATATTCTGCAGGTTTACCTTGTTTCTAGCCATATAAAAAACTACAGCCACTCTCTGTCTAATACTTCACATACACAATCCATGCAGTGTTATACTAAGAGGCATACATATAAACTAGGTGCTTTTAATATTTTGAAACAGACCTTTTAAGGCTGGAGGAAATTTTGAGTGTGACTCTGAATGATGGGATCATTTCTACAATAAACTGTAGGGTAGCTATTATATTTCTGGTTTATTGTGTAACATTATCAATTACATACATTTGTGCTCTCAGCCAGTAGTGATATAAAGAAAATATTTACTTGATTTCAGGTTTAAAACTCTCATCTCATCTGAATTCCCTCTTCCCTAAATCTACCACCCATTTACCAAGTATGTGTTAGACCTCCAGGAAAAGTTGTACATACTTGAGTAATTGTACAATTAGAAATAAATTATTTCCAGGCATGACTCACGTTTTACTGAGGATAAGTATAAAATGTATAACTTGCATTTTTCCAGAGGGCTGAGGAAGTTTTGCTATAATGCACATTAATATTTTTAAAATTTAGTCTTTTTCAGTTTCTGGAAACAGGGTTATCCTTTCCTGAGGGAAGGGAGGGAGAGACAAAGCATAAGGGAAAAATGCGTAGGATACCTTCCAATTCCTTGCAGGGCTTCTGTATCTTGACTAATTAAGACATGTCTTAATCTCAATGACTGAATAGCAGCTCCACAAAGGAGAAAGGGAGGAAGGCAGATAATCTTTCCCATGACTCACACTCACACAGTCTCATACTCCTGCACACAGTGGCTCTGAAGACAGAGGGGATGCTGCCTCTGCTCAGACTTCAGCCCTTCTGCAGAGCCAAAGATTCAGGCACTCCCACAGCCACTGACCAGAGCTGCCTCACCCGTGGCCTAGTCAGGCATGAGGCACATGGGGCTGGTGGCCCCACTCTGGATGGCAAAGCCGCCCACTGGAACTGAGTCTGTCCCTCTCCAGCCCAGCAAACAGAGGAGGGCATCATGTGGTGGGTTACCTGAGCCCTATACACATGAATGCACTAAACAGCTGCACATTCCTCCCTCCTTTACAGGAAGCTAAAGCCATAGTTGAGATAAATACTACCTTGAACTACATTAATCTTTTAAAATTTATTTTTTCATTGCAATTTAGTCATCTTTGCAAGGGCAAAGACTTGCAGGCAATGACTTCTTTATGTCCTGCGAACTTTGGATGTGATTCAGCTCACTTAGCTCTAAAAGGCAAAAGTTAGCATTCTGTCTGAGGTTAGTAGTTTTTTGCTTGTTTCTGCCTGCAATTTACAGAGAGAGGTGACACTTCCAGAAGATGACTCACCCCACCTATTGTAGGAATCTGTCTTAAAATAGGATTATTCATTGTTACTTTCTTGAGTGTCTCCCTGAGAGAGGACCTGGACGAGTGTAGGTTAGGAGCTTGACTTCTAGATGATTAAAGGTAAATGAGGTGAGCACAATCCTTTGCATTTTATTATGCCACATATTTGTGGCAGCTCAACTACAAAGAGCTGCTGCCTTCCACTGTTTTGGGGTGCTTTTTCATTTCTTCATGTTCTGGGATTTGTGACTCATTTGCTGTCCTCTTTTTTTGAGTCTAATGAGTCTTCTCTGTAAATTTTACTAAGGCATGCATAGCTGCACTGTCTTAAACCACTGCTGGCATTGGAAGGGTGTGAGAACCAGCAGGTAACCAACAGCAAACATGACCACCATCTCAGAATGATATCAGCAGTGAAGGACTAGGTGTAAGAGTTTTTCCCACTAGGCCATGAGAGCATGTTTAAGAAAGCATGAGCAACACCTGAATTTATTGTACCATCTATTGACAGAACTTGTGCTGCCATTAATCCCCTGTTTCATTACATACAATTAGCCATGAAATTAATATGTGTGAAAAACTTCTATTGAAGCAATTAGGGTGGGGGGCAAACTATGCGTATAGGAAAACAGTGTTTCAAAATCATCATCATCATATAATTTGTTTCCCATGCAAAGAATCCAAAAACCTAATTCACAGTTGGTTTAAATGCACTTTTTAACATTGTATGGATGGATTGCAAAAGATGAGACAAAGATCTCACTTGTGGAACATAATGTGCTTTTCAGATCATGATCTCTTTCATTAAAGTGTTTTCAGTCTCTTTGTCTTCATCTCTTTTACAGTGTATTTTTGTTTGGATTTAACTTTCAACTTCAGTGTTTTCAATTGTGATTTAAAATCCTTAAATATTTGTGTTTCTTTAATTTGTTAGAGATTCTTCTAAAACAGTTCCAGGAATTGGTATTGAGACATTTGTTTTTGCATTTGGCTTGCCAAATAAAGCAATGAAATTTAATTTTAAAAAAACATATATTCAGGGTTTTGTTCTGTGAATGTGGATTTAAAAAAACACAACTATGTGGAATTCAAAAGCATGCTATTTCGCAGGTTTTCCTATTAAATAGATATTTAGCTAACTGCATATTTAAGAAGCCATGCTAGAAGTGTATTTATGTATTTATTCATGCTTAGGGTGTAATCTTCAAAGTAGCCTTACAGGCTCTGAAGGGTAATTGAATATTTTCTTTACACTCATTTTGAAACCCTAACTTAAATTTATAGAGCTTGATGCCTGCATCATTTCATTTTTCTGCTGATGCCATTCTCTAATGTCAGAAAGGTTTAAAACAGAAGCAGCACTGTGGCTATTTTGACCTATAATTTACTCTTCTGTCATGAAGGTGCACTTAAACACATCCCATTTTGTCTCACATCTTCTATTGTGAACTTCTGAATCAAGGACCCTCTTTTTGTCCTGTATGTACTGTAGAGTTCATGGTGAGAATTCCTCAAGGCTAACATAAAGTAACAATCAGTTTAAAACAGACAGAAGCATAAAGATACATTAAAAGCTGATAATAGTGTTCCCCACTTATCACCAGCATGCTCTGTTTGCTCTACCATCTTACCCCGTCCTCCTTACTGCTTTCAACTCCTGCCGGCCTGCTTATGGGGGGACAAAGACTGTGTATTTTACTCCTGAAAGAATGTATTTTAGAGTCAAAGGTCTCTTTGCACCATATTTGTATATCCACTTCTCTTTAAAGAAAAAAATCTTTGATCGAAGTGCCCTTAGAAGAGCTGATCTATTGTAACACATTGGGGAATGTCTTAAAAATCGCTTCCCCAAGTATTTGGTTCACTTGTGCAAGACAGTGTTGTTGCCTGCTCTGCTGCACATGAGGACTCTTGGAATTAGTTTAATTGATCATTTTAGTGCAGAATTAAAAGAAAAAATCAACCTAAATCCAAAACAAAAACAAGAAAACACAACTGGTGAGCACATGGAGCAGGACTTAAGGTCATGGAGGAAGCTGAGGAACACACTGAAGGACACATGTTAAATTCTTGTCCCAGTAAGCATGCCTATGAGATGCAGGCAGAGAAATACAAGCTTGCTTTGGGGGACACCAGAAGTAATATAATGGCTCAGCATGTCAAGGCAAGTCATGCTGTAGCATTTCTTGCAAAAAGCAATAATAAACAGAAATTGAATGAGAAATTTAGTAGCAAATATAAAGACTTTTCTTCAGGTTTTTCAAACCATTTTTTGGAAACTTCTAGGAGCGAAATTCATTGGAACTTTTCCCATCCCGGACACCTATAACCCAGATGATGACAAAATATACTTCTTTTTCCGAGAAATATCACAAGACAGTGCCACATCTGACAAGATAATCCTTTCCAGAGTTGGGAGAGTTTGTAAGGTGAGGACTCTATCATTCTATTTTATTTAAAGGAAAAAAAAAAGAACATTGTTTGGTCTTTTTCTGTGAGAAATTTGGTTTTCCCTTCAGATTGGAAAGAAATAGTGTTGTCACCCAATAAGCCATCGTAGTAATTTTTCTGAACATAGATTATTAATGCTGTCTGAAATTTACTTATCTGAAAAATGCACTTAATACTGTGTACCTCTTTTTAAAAACCTAAAATTCTTATAAATTTTAAACCTGTGTCTAAATTATAATGTATTAACCTTCAGATATGCAACAGTGACCAGCTTTGTTTCATAAGCTTGCAGTGAGGAATGACTTGCTGAAGTGTACACAATGGTGAGATATTTGGGGTTTTGTGGGAAGTGCCCACTGAATGGAAGGATATACAAACCCATACCTTCAGTCTAGATCAGTACATCATTCCTGGGTATTACTGAGAATTGGGGTCAGCCATTTGTTTCTGTACATTCCTGATAATCAGTTGGGGTAAGGGGAAGCTAAAAACTTATATAGCTTCTTAGCTACACCCACATCTGCCCAGAAGTTTCCTCCCCTGGGGAGAAGCACAGTCCTTGGCCTGTTGACCAGGAGTAACCTGGACCCAGGTCTGCTGCAGTGTAAAAAGTTTCATTTGGTTGGTGCCTGGAGTCCTTTAAATGATTACACCTTTCCCTTTCAATATGCTTGGATTCGCCGTTATGAAAGATTTCTGCTCATATTTTCATGAGCTGCACTCCTTTTAAGGAAGTAACTTTGTCAGAAGTCTCCTTAAATGTTAATGAGAAGACCATTTAATTCCTGCAATTGAAGACAACAGTCAGTGTAGACTTTGCTGTTTAAGAGCCTGCTGGTTTTGCTAAGGTGTTCTTCCCACTACAGCAGAAGGGTCTATTGATTTCTGTGTGAGACATACTTTATCTACTCCTCTGTTGCATGATACTGTAGGATCAGAAGCAGTCAGTGTAAGTGGTCCCATCCTGTTCTTATGTCTTCAGTGAATCCAGGTACCCAGGAATCACTGATAAAAGCCAGGCAACTGGGTCTTTAAAGTTGTTGTCGTATTAGTAAACATAAGCTTTGAGAAAGCATTTGTCTCACGATGAATTAGGTATCAGCAACACCATCACAACAATCACACTAGTAGGTACATTTTTATGATACTTTGTTGAGAAGCTTTCATTTATTTGCATTTTCTGAGCAATGTGACTATGCTGGCAATGAAAATTATCTTCTTAAGCTTGGAAATTAATAAACAAAACAAAAAAAAGAATTTGTGATTTGCTGCAAGACGTATGTGGGAGAAGAGCTCATGGACACATTGAAAAACAAAGAGTGGACAAGTGCATGAAAAAGTAAATCTACAACTGCTCTACAGTCCAGCAAACTTCTAACTCCAATTGAGATTTCAGTGACTGCAGCCATTTCACACTTCTGTCCTTAATCTAAAATGTTAAAAAACCAAAAAATTCATTCATAAATCAGTTCTCTAGTAGGTTTTTAGCCAGACGACAGAATGGATAATCTTTAGTTGGGTATTTCACAGCAGTATGATTAATGGCAGAATGGAAACACAAACATATATGATTTGCTGCTAGATGTGGCATTTGCTGATTATGAGAAAGCACTTAGTGCATTAGGGGAAATTGGTAGACAATATTTTTAGACCAAGGCACATGAGAGATTGTAGTAAACTAATATATATTAGCTAGAGATTTCCAGCATCCTTTACATAGAGAAAAAAAAAGAGATATCACAATAAAAGCAAAAGTATTGTAAGGAAATCCTAATGACTATGTGTAGTTGTACCTTAAATGAGATTGAATTTTAGACTAATCATGTTAATGGGAAAAAAAATTTGTAAATTTTATATTTAGTAGTAAAATAAAACAATGGAAACCATTAAGCTAGGTGATTATTATTGATGTTAAACTGTTGTCCTTATTTACTGAGCATTTCCTGATGGATGCAGCATCCTCTTGAAAAATCAGACTCATGCTTTTTTGTACATTTGTCTTGACTAAATGCAAATTATTATAATGAAAATAGAATTAGTATGGGTATTTAATATAAATTAAAATATGCAAATAGACTCCTCTGTTTATGGACTAAGATCCTCTGGACCTATGCTTGGATATAAAACATCTGCTATACTAAATTCTCTCTGATATGGAATCAGTGCCTTTGGTTGCAACAGTTAGTAACGTAACAATTTTTACTTGCACTGTCTCATTAATTTGACCTGTACTGTGTAAAGTCAAGCCTTTGCCTTCTTTCCCTAACAGGGAGTAACAGTGGATGGGAGGAGCCCAACAACTTTTGAAATCATTTGCTTGGTGTAAACACATATTTTTTCTACTAGAACTCAATTGCTCTCTACCTCACTATGCCTTAGAGCTCCCGTACATTAATGCCAGAGACACATGACGAAATTAGAATAGGCTTTGTTTTTAATAAGGAGGTTAGTCAATTCAACCTGTTCTTTGGCTAATTTTCAATAGCTCAACAATATGGTCTCTCAGTAATCCTTCCCCTTAGAGAAAAACTTCTCTGGAAAGCATTCCCTTTTCCCATCTACTTTCAGACTGAGAAGATGACAATACTCTTGCTGGCAGCTCTTCATCCAGAGTTAAACAGCTGTTTCTTGTCCTTTTCTGAAGACCATACTTGCCATCTCGAAGCATGAGTTGTAATAAGTCAGCCACTGTAGCACTGAATAGTACTAATTTAGATTTACATCATCTGCATTCTGTGTATCAGTAGGGGATATCAGTATGAATTGGGAGGAAGTGCTTTCAACAGTCAATTTCAGAACCAGTTGTGTAATTTATCATGCCAAATGGCATTTCCTGTTTTTGGTTTGAGGGAAGCAGAGAGAGTATCATTGGCCTATCCATAATACCTGATACTACTTACAACTCATCAATGTAATCTGTTGGATTATTTGCTTTCTTTTCAAGTAAAGTCATAAGTAAAAAGAAAAAATACTTTTAAAGATTAGCCAGCAATGTTTATTTGATTTTTAAAACACATACAGGTACACATATGTATATTACATGATCATACAAACCTTAATTTAAGAGCATAGACCCACGTGTTTCTATTTCTGGAAACACAGGCATAAGCTTTTACAGCTACAAGCCCACACTGCTGAACCAGTCTGTATCAGCTAAAGATACAACACATTTGTTACACACTGAGCCAGATTTTGAAAAAAATATTGCATCATCTATGCACTGTGCCCTCTGCAGTCAAGTAACAAGTCAGCTACATTTTTGTATATATATCCACCATAAAGTGATGACAGAATTCTAATTCTGTTTAAGGATAACCTCACATAAGCACAAATATAGCCCTAGAAAAGACCTTGGTTTCCCTCCTGTTTTCAAGAAATGAAAATCCTAATGTACAGGAGTACACAGAAAAGTTTTGGAGGGGGAGGAAGCTTGTTGGGGTTTTTGATTGATTTCTATATAGAAAGAGATTTTTTCATTGTTACATTTTTACATTGTTACAACCTCATTCTGTAGGAATGGAGTGGAAATTAGCCAAAAGCAGTAGTTTCTCTGCTGCAATATGAAAATCCTTTTTATTATTACAGTGGTTTGCATTTGCTGTGTTACAAGCTTCTTTTAAATGATTTTGGTGATGTATTGCAAAAGTTACAGCGTGCAGTCATCAGAGACTGATTTCCAAGACCTAAACTGCCAAAAAATCAGACTTTGTCCCCTGATGATTTCCCATATTCCCCGAAGTGTTCAGTATCCAGAAGCAGCCTTTGTTCCAGTGGGAACAAGGGAGCTCTTTGTCTTTTTTTTTTTTTTTGGTATGCTGTTCCACCCTCATATATACCATGCTGTACCTGGGGACGAGAATATAGCAATTAGGCACAACCCTCTTGGTTAAAGTTTACTTTCTAAACACACTGGAATGTAATCATTTTAAGAGCTCCTGAGTCAGGAGCCCAGGACACACCCTGCATTCCACCTTTGAGTAATGTGATTTATTTCCAAAGCCATGAACATGGGCAGAGTTCAAGGCTACGACCCTGCCTCCCGTCTGGTGCTTTAAGGCAATTTATATTCCCAGAATGGCAGGAGGGAGCTATTCCTCTGCAACTGAGTCCAGGGTCTCTGGTGGGCTCTGCCATGGGGATACTTGTGTGTAAAAGTTAGGAGGTGTTTTTCTTGTCCTGGAAGTAGTCTAGCCATGCCTTTACTGTGACTAGGGATAACTGAGTCATTATCATTCTTTTTATTTCTATATTGTGTAATGCATCACTGTGTAGATAATTGATCTATCTCAAAAACCATTTGAGTTGTCCACATAGCATAATACTTTACCATTCAGCCATATTAGCTTCAGTCCCGGAAGCAAAATAGCCATGTTAACATGTTCTCAGCAGAGCTAATTAGTCTGGGCTCAGAGCCATGCTCATGCAGCTCTCCTGCTTCCAGTTCTGGAAGCAACGCATTCCAGATGAGATTTAACATACCCTGTATTACATGCTTGCATACTTTCTTTGTCATCGTAATATTACTTAGTCATAATGCTAACCGTGGGTAATGGGGTTTGCTCTTGGGTTTTTTTGTTTGTTTGTTTGTTTGGGGTTTTTAAAATTTATTTCTCAATGATAATGATTAAAACCACTTTGAAGATGTCATCCTTAGAAAAGCTTTGGCCCATTGAGCATCTTTGCAGCAGTGGGTCTTTCAGCAGACAGCTCCTCTTGGACTTCCAAGTT
Organism: Actenoides lindsayi; assembly: GCA_025331215.1. Classification (NCBI taxonomy): domain Eukaryota; kingdom Metazoa; phylum Chordata; class Aves; order Coraciiformes; family Alcedinidae; genus Actenoides; species Actenoides lindsayi. The sequence continues at coordinate 100,677 of WTSP01010868.1, forward strand.
TAATATTTGTATATTATGTGCCATTTGAAAGTTTTCAAATTATGTAGAAAAACAGATGCTCATCAAGATGATTTTATTTTAAGGGCTGATGTGTTGGAGACAGGCCAGTTCCATATAGTATTTGTTGCTAACTGTGATAAATTAAGAGATACAACATCAGGCTTTGTCAGGTCTTGCAGTCCAGCTTTTCTTATTGGCAAGGGTATAGGCGTGAGTACAGGAAGCTTTGTATATTTTTGTCCCTCATGGGTGTGTTTCAACAATGCAATTGGTGGGGCTTTTTTTGATGGGGGAGAAATCATGATTTGCAGATGAAGCAGAAATATGTAAGTTACGCTTTATATATAAAGAGGTGTGACTGAATTTTACTGAGCCTCAGGGAAAGTCAAAAAGAAATTGCAGCATCAAGATAGAGATTTAAATACTGGATTATGAAAATGCAGCTGCATAACCTCTGAAGCAAACTCTGAAAATCATCCTAGTTGCCAGAGAGACTCATTGCAGAAGACACTGTAAATAATCCACTGGCTAGGAAGTGGGAAACCTGCAGTGTTAATTAGAATGGAGTTCCTATGTCTAATACAAAGTCCCTAACTTCAAAGTGCTTTCATTCAGATGTTCAAGTATCTCTAAGAGTAGCAAATAATGACTGTGATTTTGAAAATTTTCTGGTGTGATAAAATTAGCTTCCTGTTTGTTTGGGTTTTTTTCCTACCAGTGCATGTAATATGAAAATGTACCACAGTTTACACTACGGGTTTTGCTGTTGTTGATTACATTATAGAGTACATTGTTGTAAATGCATATGTTTGGGGATGCTGAACTCTAAAGGACTCTGGAAGATGTTGAACTACCTTTGTTTTTTGGTCTCATGCTTTTCTAGCTCTCAGCCTGTGATTGTCAACACAGTGGTCACACTGTCCCATACTAGTGACTGTAGGCACTTTTATGTATCCAAATGAAGAAAGTAAGTATCAGGCATTCACTTCAATCACTTAAGTCAGACGACTGTTTTTTAGAGGAAGACTCCTTGCGTCTTCAGCTCTTTGAAGGACGTATTTTCCACTGACTATAAAGAGAGCTTTGCCCAACTTGATCTTTGGAATGTGAAATTCAAGGCATTCTCATTTAAGAATGTGAAATTCTGAATTGCAAATTCAGGCCTATTTGTTCAGGCAGAAATCAGCCTATCTCCATGATGTATCTCACAAAGCTTCAGTTTCAAAATGCTCTCAATGCATTTAAACCATATAAATTCTGGTCTATTTGACATTAATTGCATGATCCAGCTAGTCACTTGACTTGCCTGTAGCTTCATGATCAAGAATGCCACATTTCATAACCTGAAGGTTTTGATCTTTGTTGGGTTTTTTTTGTTGTTTTGTTGTTATTGTTGTTGTTTTTGTTTTCTCTGTCTTTCTATATACTTTTTATATATTTACATCATATAATTTATATTCAATATATATGAAATTTTAGATGAGAGACAAGTAAAGGCAAGTCAAACACACTGGAATAAATCATGAAGAAATTATAGCCAAAATTTAAGGTAGATTTTCCTGGTAATTCCTTAACATGTTTTATTAGGTCAGCCATCACTCTTTGCTCACTTCACATTTCCATTAAAGCTGGAGAGGACAGCCTAATGATGGATGTAGTAGAGTACATCTACTGTGGCAGCCTTTTTGACGGTTTGGGGGAATGTTCTTAACACTAGCAAACCTGTTGGAGGCAATCTTAGCAAGACTGATGAACAATCTTGTGGTAAAATGGTGCTTAGTTTTATTATTTCATTTATGTCAAACCACATTCAAACCTGATGTTGGCATCTCCCAGTCTTTACCTGAGCCTGGTACTTTGTGGCTTTTGTTGTTTTTTTTTCATGGTATGCTTAGTAACAGTTAAGAATATTTTTTTTTTTGCTGTATAGTTAGATTTTCCAATTTGGATTCCACCCAAAGAATTCAGTAGAAACCTCTGAGTGTGATGCTTAAATACTTTCCAAAATAAAAATGAACATTTTTCTTAGTGAACCAAGCAGTTACACATTCTTAATGTGAATATATTATCATGAACGAAGTAACAACAAATCCACTTGAGGAGCAGAGACTCAAAGCTAAACCCCTATTTCTCTCACTCATAGTTCATATAGAGGGCTTTTCCACAGAAAACGTGGCCTACAGTGTTATAGTTTTTTCTATGCCTGAATTAAAGACCTTCTTTCCCATTGTCTTAACGCCTAGAAATATGTGAATGCCTGGAGTGGCGTCCTTACCCATAGGTCTTATGTTAGCTTTCCAAGGACTCTGCGTTACCTTGCCATACATTCAGCTACTTGAGCTTCATCCTGGTTTCATGCCAAAGACTTCCCTGGTTCAGTTCTGCTGGGCGTTTACTCATTTCAACCGAGGAAACCAAAAGCAGGCTCAACACTAGCCATGGCATTCCTGCATGCTGATGAATATAAACATGGACACCCTTCTTGCCTAATCCTGCTGTTTAGATAGGCAAAGGCATGAATTAATACAAATGTTGAACTTTTCTGTTTGTTTTGGGTTTGAAATCTATATTTGACCCTGGTTGTGCAATCAGCTTTGGTCTTGCACAAAACTCAGTGAATTATTTCATCCACAGCCTATAATCTTAGTCTGTAGAAGGTGCTATTTAACCTCTCCAATTTCTTTTGTAACAAGAGGTGTGGTTTACACTAAGAGAATGAAGCCAGCCAGTACAGAGCAGTGACAGGTTATGTGATCAGTAAATATACTGCACCAATGATGTGGCCATTATATGTGTAGTCTTTAGTCTAAGTGCCTGACACAATGCCTCTGTCTCATGATTTCTCAGGAAGAGTAAGTAGAAGTAGAGAGCCATGACAAGCTGTGCATTAAGTTCTGAACTACGGCGGACAGTGACTTCAGAAAGGTGTCCAGAAATGACAAGTGCCAGTCTTGGTTATTTCACATCTGTACTCTAGACTACAAGTTTTCTGTTTCAGGTTGTGATGGTATCGAGCTCTCAAAATAGGTGTGAAATATGATCATAGAAGGATTCTCTGAAAATAGTTTTGACTATGGAATACCTCAGTGTCCAAGCCACACAAATCTGGAGGAACTTCTGATGATACTTTTAGAGCTTATAAAGGGCATGCAACTTGCACTCTGGTGATCTGAGGAACGCTATAGTGATACCAGGCTGATGCTTCACCCTGGAAATCAGGTTGTCTGAGTTTGTTCCAGGCTCTCTTGTTGAGGTGCTGTACAGCTTTCTGCAGTTCCTATCAGGGATCTGTGTACCTTCAGTTCTGTTGTCTAATTATATACAAATGCTACTGCAGTAGTAGAGACCTTGCAAGGCACAGTCCATAGGCTGATGAATTTCATCATTCTTCCAGGCTAGACTTGATAAGGGACATTGCTGTGAGTAAGCATGTGATACATGAGGCCAAGTTCCACTCAAATCCTCATCTTTGGATCAACTAGTTTGAGCAGCAGAAGTATCATATGCTAGCAATATCTGCAGTGTCCAGAGGGGTTGGTGCCGTCTTATATGAAACAGTATGCAATCCTATAATGAGCAGCTTTCCCCATGAAAGGTTCTGTAATGTCACAGAAACAGCAGAAATACTAAACAGTCACTACTTTTGCTGGCAGACACAGATGGACTGACTTTCCCAAGTTTACTCAAGGTATCCATAGCAGAGTCATCAAAGATATAAAATTGAATATGCCTCCTTTCTCTTGTTTATATTGCAAGTGTATTTTAATTCTCTCTCATCACACTTCATGTGTTGCTTGATGTTTTTGGATCTAACCCATAGCATACTGAAAACATGGGAGAAATCTTTCCTCTGACATCAGTATGGTTTGGACAAGAAATTTTGAAGCTGAATTCCTGAAGGACAAAATCTTACTTTCCGGTATTAGGTCAGTACCTAACGGGGTTCTGTAGGGTCAGAATATGCAAAGTAAAGTGAAATAATGAAAAAAAAAGAACTATGAATTTGAAGACAGAAGTCCAAAGAAGCTTGTTGGCTGTCTCCCCATTTATAAGGTTTACTAGATGGGATTTTTTTCATAATGTAAGTCTTTGCTGCAAGGCATTTAATTTTGTTTCTGGTGGCTTTGTACTGTAGCTAGACTTCACACAAGGGAAGGGCTCCAGGGCTTTTTGCAGTTTCAGGACTTTCTGTTCTCCAGCATTGCCTTTTTTTTCAGGCCTGGAATTCACTTTGGACCGTCCTTCTACACATCTTGCCACTGGCTCTAATCAATAACCTGCTTGTAGAAATTCCACTCACTGTCTTTTTTTTTAATTTTTTTTTTTTTTTTTTATTTAAGAGTCTGTTCAGGAAAATACCGTCTTTAAGGTTTTATGAATCACAGTGTTTGACATCTTTGAAGTTGATTGGTTTTCAGAAAACTGCACTTTTTGTTCTAATGTTCAATTTGTCACTGTCACTTGGAAGCAAATAAGAGATTTAAAACCCCAAAGGTGCAGATGTTCTTTAGCTTTGATACCATCTGTTTTCCTGCCTACTGGATTCCAGGGCTAACATTTGTGCATATTAATGAAGCTACATTTATGTAATATGTAAGATAAAATAGAATAGAAAATAGATACGTCAGAAAGTCTTCAGAATAAGTCAAATTTTAAATCACTTGCTCATAGAACAATATTTTTTCTGATTGTTTTTATTTGCATGATAAACTTATCTTTAACTAGAGAGTTTAAAAACCCTGCTGTTTTGCTCAGTTATACATAAATTACATTTCATAAAACTCAGATTTCCATGGAATTCTCCCAAGAAAGGCATGTGATATGACCTTAATTTACTTCACATATTTTACTCTGTGGCATTTAAATAGTATTCATTCTAGATGTCCGTAAGCCCTACAGTTACCTGTGCTCATTTAAGTTGTGCATCAGATATTTGCATTCTTAATGTATTTTGTAGAAACCTGGTTTCTCACTACAGTAAATTAGTTCTTAAAACCAGTTCATTGAAAAGGGTTGAAATTTTAAGATATCTATGGGATAAAAGTCTGAGTTATTAAAATCCTATTGGATTACTTACTCATTTATCTAGGTAATTTCTGTGTTTAAATCGTGATATTTTTTGGTAATATTTCCTCAACAGGTGACAGGTTGAACTACCCGCCTTCTAGTTAGCAATTATTTAAATCTCTACCTCAGGCAAACACAAGTAACAAAGATTTTGCAGACACTTTTTTCTCTTGAAGAAAAAGTATTTCAGGCAGAAGGGTTAGTATCTAGTACAGCTTGTGAGGTTACAAAGCAGTAAGTGCTAATTAAACCTTTATATTCAAAAAGAAATATGCAGTCCTAAGTGCCTTCATCTGTGGTGTAACGAAGGTTATAGCAAACACTGCTAATCCAGTGTGCTTATAAGTGAAATTTTGGGAGTTAAGATTTCATATACTCATGACTGCTCATCTGTTACAAGTAGATTAGCCATATTTTTGAAATTAAAGACTTTCTTATGCTGCCTCCCCTTCTCTCAGCACTTAAATTTCTCTTGTCTTCTTGTCTCATCTCCATGAAATATTTAGCATTCATTGTCCTCAGTACAGTATCTCCTGTGTAAAATAATTTCAGTGCCTCCATTTTACCGCACACTTCCAGCAGGGTTGAAAAAAATCTTTGCTTAATGTAAATAAGTCCAGAGGTCTTCTTAGAATTATGTAACTTTGTGTTGAATCCTTATTTCTGTTCACCTGTGCACTGACTGGCCTTTGCTTTGGTGATTTTCTCTCTTCCATCCATTTTTTTCTACTTCACTGACTATCCATCCTGTATGTTTTATTATATTAATGTCTTGCTCTGCATCCAGTTCACTGTATTTGTGCATGTCAGTGATTCACTGAAGACTGATATTATTAAATAATCTTTTCCACAGAAGAGACTGAATTCTTTCTATAGTGACCCACTATCAAAAAGATTTTGGGCCAGTGTGTCCTTTGTCCAGCCTACCAGAGGCCAGTAATCATGAATTGTGATGAACAACTAAGTACGCAGATATGATGCAAAGCTAGTGAATTCATGCCAACATGGTCTGAAAGAATGGAGAGTAATGGCAAGTTCTGCAGTACCTAAAGACTCAAGACATGTTAAAGACTGACCTAATATGCACCAAAAAGTAGTGTTAGGAAGGAAAGGGTGCACTTTCTTAAAAAAATGGAGATTTCCGGAGCTTAATAAGACTACTACTTGAGAGGCGAGGAACAAAGATATGTCTATACTACTAATAATTTTGGAACCTTCTTGGCCTGACCTGAGCTAATTCTATCTATGGATATAATCGCCACAACCTTTGTCAGTTCCTGCACTTTCTCAGTCAGTGAATCCTGGGCACGTATTAGGAAAGAGCACATGTCTTATGAGAAGTGGCTGAGAGAATTGAGGTTGTTTAGCTTGGAGAAAAGGAGGCTCAGGGGAGACCTTATCGCTCTCTACAACTACCTGAAAGGAGACTGTAAGGAGGTGGGGGTCAGTCTGTTCTCCCAAGTAACAAGTGATAGAACAAGAGGAAATGGCCTTAAGTTGCTCCAAGGGAAGTTTAGATTGGATATTAAGAAGAATTTCCTTGCTGAATGGGTTATCGGTCACTGGAACATGCTGCCCAGGGAAGTGGTTGAGTCCTCATCCCTGGAGATATTTAATAGTCTTGTAGATGTATTGCTGAGGGATATGGTTTAGTTGAGGTCTTTTCAGTGTTAAGTTAATGATTGGACTTGATCTTAAAGTTCTTTTCTAATTTAGGAAATTCTAAATTCTGAAACCAATGACACTGTGTTATTCAGAGATGACATAAAGAATTGGAGAGTATTATATGGTTTAAAATCAAGAAAACACCCTCAAAAAAAACCCCAGTGCACAAACAAAATCATCCCCTTAATAAAATGTGTATTTCGTTTCATTGAGCCACAGCAGTAGGAAGAAGCATGTTGGAGGATATGTCATCATATTGGATGTGTAACTGTCTAAATCTGTGAAAGGTCTTTTTAGTTTCTCCATTTCATCATTCTCTGGGTTCAGAAGGACTTGGTAGATCACAGAGTGCTAGCTGGCCATTGAATTTCCCTTGCTGATTTATAAACTATGCAGTGTTATTGGCACACTTAGTGAATGTCTGTTCTAATTTCTCCTAAATTCAAGTAACATGGTTAACATCATGTCCTGGCTTGAGAGTAAGGAAATATGGATACATTTTAAATTTTATACTTTAAAGGACATAACACTTGCTAAAACTGCTTCCTTAGAGCACTGCATTTGGTTCACACTACTCTTTATGAACTCAGTGGAACTAATATATTAATAAATATGCCTTTGTAAAAACACCGTGCTGGATCATGACTTCAGGATGGCAAAACACATGTACTTATTTTCCCATCTCTTGTAGAAAATTAATACCTGTGATGACAGGAGCAGGAGCTAGACAAGGGTGATTTTTCCATTCCAGCCCCATCACATCTTGCTTACTCTCCATTTTTTGATTCTAGTCAGACAGTTAGAGGTCTCATGTCCTGTGATGCTGCACTGCATCCACCAGAAATCAAAGTGGAAGCCCTACAATGTGAGAATTACTTGGCTAACCTGGATTGCCAGAGGAAGGAAAACCCTAACACTTCTTGTTTTTCAAGATTCTTTCTTGTATCTTTGTAATTGTTTAGTTTTAATTACACCACAACATTTATCTGCCATGCCTTTGAAAAGAACACACACAAGCAGAACTTTTTTTTCCTATTGACTTCAGGCTGCTAATTTTGACACCTTTGTAATAAATCTGTTGGCTGCATGCAAAGCTTCAGGCTTGGCAGGACTTCAGGAAATCATGAGAGGAGGTAACAGTTCTTCTAAGTACAGGAGTTCTAAAGGACGTAGATTAACAGGAATCATTTCCAACTGAGCTAACCTATTTAACAGTAGAAAAGGAAAATGGTTAGAGTGCACTACCAGAGAAGTGTTGCTCCTTGTGAAGTGAATTTTAGCACTTAAAACCATCTTTGTGAATGCTTGTAATATTTATGATATAGCCCTGAAGAGCCAAGTACAGTCTATGGAAATACCACGTAATTTCTACCACCTAGTTCTTCCTACTGACTGTTTTGATACCTTCAGCGCTTCAGAGCCAATTAACAAAAGAAGTGATTTCTCCTAGTGAAACCAGAGAGGATGAATATTTATGACCAAATTTATAGTGCTTAAATTTACAGCACAGATCCACTAAGCTTCAGAGTTTATAAATTAAAAGAAGTAGGCACATTCATGTGGTAATTCAGAATCTATAGCTGGGCGACTAGTTTTGGTGCTAACATTTAAGTGTTTGAATTCTAGAATCACAGAATCAGAATCACAGAATGTTAGGGATTGGAGGGGACCTCGAAAGATCATCTAGTCCAACCCCCCTGTCAGAGCAGGATCACCTAGATTAAGTCATACAGGAACGTGTCCAGGTGGGTCTTGAACGCCTCCAGAGAAGGAGACTCCACAATCCCCCTGGGCAGCCTGTTCCAGTGCTCCATCACCCTCACTGTGAAGAAGTTTTTTCTAATGTTTACTCTAAACCTCTTGTGTCCCAGCTTACTCCCATTGCCTCTTGTCCTATC
>WTSP01010868.1:109406-145540 GCA_025331215.1 Actenoides lindsayi
TGGCTCATGGTCATCCTCTTGTCCACCAGGACCCCTAGATCTTTTTCCCCAGAGCTGCTTTCCAACAGATCAGCCCCTAGCCTAAACTGATACAGTATCATTACCCTTACAGTTTTCAGTATGAAAAAAATTGAGGCCTGTATAACACTGTGGAACCTAAATAGATCAGATATTTGGGCCTAAAGGGGACAGGTAATTGTCATTCATTATATTTTTCATGTACTCAGAGGAAGGAGGTAAATTCCTAAACAAACTCCTAGTTCCAGCTTCTCAAAACTTAAACCTTTCTTCTAAGATCCACTCTCCCTACACTCCTCTACTGATCCAAGTCAGTAGGACACCTGCCCTTCAGAAAAGTAATTCAAATTTCAAGTGACCCTTTATAGATTTTTTTCTTTCTCTAGTAACTAAAGGAAATCTGGGCAAGTGTGCTCGTATCTTGGAAACCCATAGTAAAATAAATGAAGGAAAAAAAAAATCCCTTGTGTCGAGGATACACTGATATTTCCATAACAATGATTATTAAAATAATATGACTGGTTTTCCCTGAAATGTGTATCAATATGTACACAAAACAAACATTGACGTATTTACATTGCAAGAACTGCTTATGAATATAGTTTTCTTTTTTGAGAAATCTATCCAAAACATTCTGTGTTATTATTGCGTTTGTAAAGAATTCTTGAAGAAGTAGTGATTGCAAAAATTAGCATCTCAGGGAACAAGAAATCACATGATAGAGACTTACATTTTCACAAAATTCCAGATATAGAGCTGGTGAGAGGACTTTTCGAACAGATTTGGATATAATTAGGAAATTTCAGTTGCCCACTCTCTGAGCTGAGAAGTGACAGCTGGAGCTACTTATAAAAAGGCTGTCCTACAGCAATTTTGAAAAAAACAACAACAACAAACACCTAACAAAAAATAATTCTTTGTCATTGTTATGGTAAGATCAACCTGTGCAATCAGATTGAAGAAGCACAGTCAATACTGTGCTACCATGAAATATAGGTTAAAACTCTTATTTGTTTAATATTTAAGTCTTTTAATTTTGTTTTTATTAGAATGATATGGGTGGTCAAAGGAGCTTGATAAACAAGTGGACTACTTTTCTGAAAGCAAGGCTTGTATGTTCGATACCTGGTCCTGAAGGAGCAGACACACATTTTGATGAGCTGCGTAAGTTGATTAATCATCTATTTTGATATAAGTATTACTTGGTTGGTTATTTTTTTGTTATTCGTAGAATCAATATATCTTGTTTTGATTTTGCTCCTCTCCCATCTCTGACTTTTATCAGAAGTCCCTGATTGTAACTGGAATTAGTCTGTTCAGAGTATGTTGTTTTTTTTAACTTTCACTCAGAAAGCTGGAAAGTGAAATAAAAATCAGCTAATGGACAAACTTCAGTATATTAGCACAAATTCACATGGCTGAAATTAAAATTCAGACAAAAATAAAGCTTTGTTATATATTGACAAATCTCAAAATTATAAATGGTAAATGTGGAAATATTCAGTGGATGTTTAATTGAAAAAACATTATTCCCATTGCAGAAGACATATTCTTACTTTCTACAAGAGACGAGAGAAACCCCCTTGTATATGGAGTCTTCACTACGACAAGGTATGCATTAGGATCATGTTTGCTTCTGGAAAAAAATGTGGAAGATCTTACTCAGGCCTTTTATTAAAACCTTCTGTTATTACTAGATCCTGATTCCCAAGAGCAGTGAGAGACTACTTGAAATAGGCTTGCAATGTTGGGGCTGGAGTCACTAAAGGACAGTATTTTCAGAAATGGAAATAATAAATGATGTTTCTATACCTTTGTGTGCCTGACTTTTGAGACTGATTGGAATAAAGTAATGAAAATTTAACAATCAAAAGCATGCTAGTTTATTTCAACCTCATCTAGTTGAATTTACAAATTTCAATCAGTTTTTGAACAAACAACATTTACTCTTTAAGACAAGTAATTGTTATGAAATGTTATTTCTGTAAGCAACACCTTGACATCAGCTATTTTTTAGAATCAAAACACCCTACGCTATATTTTGGTCTTTTTATAGACAGGAGTTCTCAGAAGAATAACCCATCCTTATTACTTAGATTAAGTAATAATGAGCCTCTCACTGCAATAGTGAATAGAATTGTCATAAAGGAAATAAATAATTCCTTATTCTGTCTCCAGAACCTTTGAATTAAGTGTAAATAATAAGGATTAGACAAATACTGAACAGTATGAGTACAATGAAGACTTGCCAAGACACTCCTTAACTCAGAAGCAGCCATCACAATGGCTCCATAGAATATATAAGCACATAAAACATACAGAATTGAATGAAATGTTGCAAAATGAATGAAATGATATATGGAGTAACTAAAGTACACAGCACTCAACAACCTGGCATGGTGTTCTTTGGAAAACTGAACAGTTTGAAATTGTAATTCTCAGGCATATCACCTGCAATATCACTAATATATGGACTTCCAGATTTGGGCACAGTGTAGAATAATGTCCTTCATTTACAGAAAATTCTTATCAGAATAGTTAAGAAATGACAGCTAGAAACTGTCAACCACTAGAAAAAAATGGAAGTCTATCAAATGGTCCCAAAGGTTGAGTCCAGGTTTCAACTGTGCAAAGCTTTAAACGTAGTGACAGTTACATACTATAACTGCAGTTGTCAAACCTGTGCACACTGTCGGTTATTTAGCACCAGTTACATCAGCTTTCAGGTGTAGGATTGATACAAACCCCATTAGACTCTGTGGAATTAGTTAATTCACTGGATGAGGCATGCACTAAAGAGGTGTTTACAATATGATATCAATCCATCTTTTTCAGCTCTGTGTTCAAGGGCTCTGCAGTTTGTGTGTACAGCATGGCAGATATCAGAGCTGTTTTCAATGGCCCTTATGCTCACAAAGAGAGTGTAGATCATCGGTGGGTACAATATGAAGGTCGCATCCCGTATCCCAGACCTGGTACAGTAAGTGTCTCCTTGATTACATACTTCTATTTTTACTTAAAAGAAATCATACTTCATACCCCTCTCTGGACCGTTAATTTGTATTTCCACTCAGGATGTTTCAAATTATCCTCTCAACCCTTTCCCTTCTGTTGACAGCTCAGACTTCTACCTACCCTGTAGGTATATAAATATACATTTTTCCATGCCTCTGAGATAACATTGTGTCCAGACTGTCTGTTTCCGGTTGTCTTTCTTATTGTGGTCTCCTAGTGTCCAGCTGTATTCCTATCTCTTGGGATCACCTCTAAAGCATCATAAAAATCCAAAGCATTACTTTATGGAGTATTAAGTAATGATGAAGCATTTTATCTGAAGTCTTTTAATTCTGTTATCTTTGTGTCTGTTAAAATCCAGTTCCTTGAGATACGGTCATTAATTCATTATGTGCATTTGTGCATGTGAAGTAAAATAAGGAGTTAGTTACTGGAGATTTTATGTGATGAAAGATAAGTGATAGGAAAAAAGCCGAAGTTTAATATCTGGAAACACTTCTAAATCCCAGTGTCTCAGACTTCAGATGTAACAACTGGGACAAAACAAAGAGGAAATTTTTGAAATAATTATTAAAGAATTCTTTCCTGACTTTCGTCTTGGTATTAAGTTTTGAAAAGCATGGACCTACATTACAGCTGAGGAAGAAAAAAGGTATTTCCAAAAAATGCATCTACTTTAAAGAAATCACAACTTTGAACAACTTTTCGTATTCCAAATGCAAAAGAGTAATGATTTAAGAGCAAAATTTAAGATAGATATTGTCCAGGAAAGCTTTACATTATCTTGATCAATGAACTAGTACTAGACAGCTGTACGGATCCAGCCAAGCACTGAGCTACTGAGGTTGGACTGCTTTTGGTACCTTGCCTAAAAGCCACCAGGGTGATTCTGCCCTATTTCTCTGACATCAGCACTGGAGTAACCTTTGCCTCAAGCTGTATTATCTAGCTTATTTAGCTTTTCTTTCTACACATTTGCCTGTGTCTCTGGGTTTTTGTTATCCTTCCAATGAACCAAATTACATGGTACAAGACCGTGTTGTTTGCTTCATTTGGTGGTCCCAGGCTTCATCGGGTAAGGCCCTGAGCTCTGATTCCCTCTCCTCAACTACAGGCGAGTCACAGAGTACAATTCTCTCTATAAAGGCTAAGGCAGCTCCAGATATTTATTTGGCCTGCCTAGGATCTGCACTGCTGAGCAAATGCACTCGTAATTTAGACAGTTTAGTCAATGTCAGCCCTGTATCTCCCTCATGCAGAATATATAATGCCCTCAGAAAAGAGGATTAAGTTTAGTTTTTTTTTTTTTTTAAGCATGTGCAACTCCATTACTGGTTAAGAAGTACAGATGTGTTTAGTTTTAAGTACAAAAATGGTGCCAGTGAGAACAATAGCTGGTCCCATGGCATCTAAAGAGATTAAAATAACTCTCTTGAAAAACTCAGAGTGCCCCATAAGGATGAACACTCTGCACAGATAGACGAGTCATAAGCTCATTGCATTTTTGAGTGTATTAGCCATCACATGGTTGAGCTGGGATTCACAAGGAAGGAAACATGTCATGCTGAAGCATGTCAATGCTGATATTTATCACTTGCGAGTATTTTAAAACCTTGAAAATTTAAAGATAAATAAACCCATAATCTGCCCCTTAACTCTCCAACTGCTTCCTTTAAGCACCTGATAACAGCTCTGAGAAAATGCTCTCATAAAAATCCTTAGGACCTCCATACTCAGTGAATTTCGGTAGGAGTTTGTCTGGCCAAGGATTGTGAAGGGAAGTGGATTTTACTGAAGAGAGCTCTCAGAAGAAAGATATCTGTAATATTTGCTATGTAGATAAGGTAAATGTATTGCTGCATAGTTATTTATCTTTTGTCTTACTGAGCTGGAATGCAACATACTTCAGGCTCAGTAGTTTAATATAGGATATCCAAATAAGTAGAAAATTTCTACCATGCTCTGATTTTATAATGGGCAATGCCAAACCTCTGGATATGAACAGATTTAGGCTGGGATCTCAAAAGTAGTGGCAAGGAAAAGAACCACAGTATCATAGAATTTCCAAGATTGGAAAAGACCTTTAAGATCATCTAATCCAATCATTTACCTAACACTGAGAAGACCTTAACTAAACCATATACCTTAGCACTATGTCTACATGACTCTTAAATACCTCCAGGGATGGGGACTCAATCACTTCCCTGGGCAAGCTGTTCCAGTGCCTGATAACCCATTCAATAAAGAAATTCTTGCCTCATATCTAATCTAAACTTCCCGTGGAACAACTTAGGGACATTTCCTCTTGTTCTATCACTTGTTACTTGGGAGAACAGACCAAACCCACCTCTCTACAACTTCCTTTCAGGTAATAGTAGAGAGCAATAAGGTCTCCCCGAGCGTCCTTTTCTCCAGGCTAAACAACCCCATCTCTTTCAACTACTCCTCATATTATGTGTGCTCCAGGCCCTTCACCAGCTTGGTTACCCTTCTTTGGACACACTAGTGCTTCAGTGTCCTTCTTGTAGTGAGGGGCCCAAAATTAAACACTGTACTCGAGATGTGGCCTCACCAGTGCCAAGTACAGGGGTAGAATCACTTCCCTGGTCCTACTGGCCACACCATTCTCTATACAGGCCAAGATGCCACTGGCCTTTTTGGCCACCTGGGCACATTGCTGACTCATGTTCAGCTGGCTATCAGTCAACACCCCCCGATACCTCTCTGCTGAGCAGCTTTCCAGCCACTTCTCCCCAGGCCTGTAGTGCTGCCAGAGGTTGTTGTAGCCAAAGTGCAGAACTCAGCATTTGAAATTCGTACCATTGTTGTTGGCCCCTCCATCTAGTCTGTCTAGATCCCTCTGCAGAACCTCCCTACCCTCGAGCAGATCGACACTTCCACCCAGCTTAGTGCCATCTGCAAACTTATTGAGGGTGCCCTCGGTCCCTTCATCCAGGTCATCGATAAAGATATTAAACAGAACTGGCCCCAGTACTGAGCCCTGGGTGTCACCACTCATGACCAGCCACCAACTGGATTTAACTCCATTTACTACTACTTTTTGGGCCAGGCCATCCAGCCGGTTTTTCATCCAGTGAAGCATGTGCCCCTCTAAGCCATGAGCTGCCAGTTTCTCCAGAAGAATGCTGTGGGAGATGGTGTCAAAGACTTTACTCAAGTCCAGATCGACAACATACACAGCCTTTCCCTCATCCACTAAGCAGGTGACCATGTTGTAGAAGATCAGGTTAGTCAAGCAGGACCTGCCCTTCATAAACCCATACTGACTGGGCCTGATCATCTGATTGTCCTGAATGTACTGTGTGATGGTACTCAGGATGATCTGCTCCATCAGCTTCCCTGGCACCAAAGTCAAACTGACAGACCTGTAGTTTCCCAGATCCAGCTGTTCTCATAGATGGGTGTTACACTGGCTAATTTCCAGTCTGCTGGGATGTCCCCAGTCAGCGACGACTGTTGAAAAATGATGGAAAGTGGCTTGGTGAGCACCTCTGCCAGCTGTCTCAGAACTCTCAGGTGAATTCCATCCAGTCCAATAGACTTGTGAAAGGAGCATGCTGAACTCATGCAGAACACTGCAGTGTTAACGCTGAAATGTTCTTCCTTAAAGATTAATTTCATAATTTCTTGTCAGCTATGGGTTGGTTCAGGAATGCCCAGAACAAAACCAAAGAGGGGTAATCCAGCCTTTATTAAGTTGCTAGAACATTTTTGAAATTTAAGCTCTACCCAGGTGCTGCCTACAGTTAGCATAGCCAGCACTGCCCTGATTTTGTACTTCTTATATTTTAAGTTACTCACAGTGTCTAAAAATGGCTAGACTAGGAAATGCATTTGCTTTGATGTTTGGCTTTGAGAGAGGCATTGACTTCCTTTCAGCATTTATACAGAAGCGGGAGACTTCTTACCCTAATTTAACTTTTTGCTCAGCTGCCTTTATCTCCTAAGTAAATAAAGCTGTTCACTATAGAGGCTGTGACCACTTTGATATTGAAATTTTGACAAAATGCTTCCTGTGGCAATTTGTGTAGGAGATAAACTCCCAACAGGACCATGATATCATGCCTTTGCAATGCTGAGTAGCGTGCAGGCTGCAGGAGCCCCTGCCTGCCCCAAATCCTAGCATGGGCTGCCTGCCCTCTGGTGTTTTTGGAAGACTCCTGGACATGGTGGCTGAAGATCTCCGGCATGCTCTGCCCTATTGATGCTGCTAAATGTACAGATCTTTAATTTCTCACAGGGGTATTAAAATGCAAGTGGAAATAAAGGAAATTAAACAGAGGCAAGGCTTCAAATCTATTTCAGTTTGGAATTGGAAAAAAAAAAAGGGGGGACAGAAAAAACATGTAGCAGGCAGCCCCAACACAAAGGGTCATTTGAAAACCAATGGAGCTTTTGCTCGATCTTCTTTAGCTGTTTAAAAATTGAACTTGCATATCTGCAGCTGTCCCCAGATAACAAATAGAATTTTCTTTTATCTCTTAGGATTTCACCCAAGAAATTATCCATTGATAAAGAAATCATCAAGGACTTTCTTTAAAATATGTTCTGTAGTCTGAAACAGTTTTCATAGCTTCCTCCCAGTAATCAAAGAAGGCATTTGAACAAGATTTTTAGTGAATTAGGAGGAAAAAACATTTCTAGCTTATTTATTTAGCTGTAACAACTGCAGTATCAGAGCAGCTCAGAGCACTTATTTGGAAATTCTCACACAGGAGTCATCCTCATCCCCATTATGTTGGTGGTGAGTAAATGTCACTGAGGTGAGATTTTTAGAGGAATGTCAGTGTTTATAGATGCAGATTAACACTTAGTATGATCTACTGCTGAACATAGGACTTTATAACTGCTATCCAAGGCAATAGCAATTATTTTTGATAGATCCAGATATTTTACTGGTTTGCGAAAGGTTCAGAACAAAGCTCTATATCAGCAAAGTAAGATTCTTGCCATCTGAGTATCTTCTTACCTACAAGTATAAACAGTGCAGCATGTTGCTTTTGTTCATTAGAAGAGTTTTATGTCTCACCTTTTTCTGCTTCAGATCTGAATATAGCCCTGAGCTCCTGAATTCTTAGTGTATTTTTTTAAACAATCTTCCTTACAAGCCCTCAGATTCTTCTGTGATGTTTTTCAAATTTTCTCCATTGCATTTTCTCTGTTTCTTCAGTGAAATCCCTTTATTTCTTCTTCTAATCCAGTGCACAGGTTGATAGAGGTATGGTGTCCATCCCATTGGGACTTGATTGAGCCCCACAGAGAAATGTTGTCTGCCAGAAAGCCTCCCCCTCTCCTCCTGTCTGGTTAATTTTGTTGCTTTAATAAGTGTGTTAATAAAACATAGAGTTGCACAGGTTTCCCTTGTTATTTTAAGACTTATCTTCCTCTTTCACCTGATCTTTTATGGGATAGACTGCATTCTTTGCTTCTCCAATTCCTCTCTCCTTTGATCTCCCCACTGTAAATGGGGCTGTTTAATTAAGTGAAATGTTTCACTTTATGGGTTTATTTTCCAGAGAAAGACTCCTCCATCTCCTCTTACTTACCAACCTGTTTTCTCCAACATGAATCACCTTTCAATTCATGTCAGCCTTTTGAAACCAGTCACCTTTCCTGCTGGCAGAGGATGCAAAGTGCCACCTGCAAAGCCAAGTTCACTCACATAACTGGTCTCAGCCCATTTAGCCTCAAATTCTCAAATTAATGCTCTCGTATGTCAGACTTTTCTATCAACAACACAGGTGTGTTACATGGAAAAGCATTACAAAGTGCTCATGGCAAACACTAGAACAGGGAAGAACAAATCTTGCACATCCAGTAGGATAAAAACACTATCTTAAAAAAAAAAAAAGGGGGGGGGGGGACACTTCAATTTATGTGTGGGGATTTTTTGTTTGTTTTGGTTTTGCTTGGTATGGCAGAGGTGGAATGAGTATTCTTCCATTTAAAATCTGTGGATTTTGATTGTCTCCTGCAGAACCTGACTTATTCCTCTCTCCTCTGCCCTCTTCCAGGATTGCTCTTACTAGCTGCAAGGTTAGAATAAAAGTGTCCCTGCTGAGTGTCCAGTCCTTCTGGAACAACCCATCTATCCTTCAGAGAAGCACTAAGGCTTTTTGCTGGCATGTGCAAAAGCAACATGTATTGTGCAGCTCTGCTCAGACTACAGAAAAGAAGCCACATGATATTTATGCCACTCAGGAACCCAAGTTTCATTTTCATAATGGCTCATAATTGAATCTCCAATGTCACATAAGTGCCTACACCTTGAGACCCATTTTTCATCTGTCATCTAATCCACGGAAGATCATAAACCTTTAAGTACCCAATTTTTTAAAGCACTTCTGGGTATCTTGGAAGCTCGCAACAGCCCTTGGTTCTACATCTTAATCCATCAGGACTCAGACTTTCCATTTCTTTATAAACTCTACAAATAGATTTCAATCTATTGGATGTGTGGGAGGTCCCCATTTAACACAGAAGTGACTAGTTGAAGGCAGTTCTTCTGTTTCTCTACTTTTTGCTTGATGGATCAATGATAAGGGAACTTACTTAGAGCTTGAAAGACTTTACATTATGTAGTAGGAGAATGCTAACTACAAAGCCATATTTCCTTTCTAGTTAAATATTCATTCACTGAAAGCTTGGGAGAAAAGAACTTAGTGGTTAATTCATTCACCCTGAGGGAGGGTCTGGTGCTCCAGGATCCTACTGCACTTAATATAAAATAGAGATCTTTTCAGAGGAAAACAGATATTGTCCCTTCCTTGTTAACATGTGAGCAACATTCTTAATAATTTTGGCTAAGCTGAGAGGTAATTGTCCCAGGAAAAGTAAAACACCTTCATCAAGAAGTAGCAAGTTGCTTCCAGGATGACTCTGGCCCACACACCTGAAATGGAGGGAAACCTCCCCTAGGAGAGAAGCCCAGACTAAGACACCTAATTCCCTAATATGGGAGAGATCTAAGAAATGTTTCACTCCTTAATGTTTTACACTGGTTTCTTCATATGCTCCCAAGAGATCTGGAGTGATGCTTAGATCTCCTTGTGAAATGCATAAAAATTCCCACCCTGGACATTGCAAAATTCACCAAGCAGATGCCTACTGCACTCAGTATTATCAAGTCCCTGTTGTGTATCCAGCCTATGGGTGTTTGAATCTCATTGTTAAGTGGATCTAAGGCTCAATGTGACAGGTCACTTTTAAACTGGAATTTTCAGCACACTTGAAATAGAAACTCCTTTGAAGCTCCCAGGGAACAGCATTGTGGTTTAAAACTGTCAGTAGACAACAACACTGCTGAACTACAAATGCATCATTAAATGAAAAGGATATTTTTTTACACACCTTGTAGCTAGGTTCCCAAATAATTGTCACAATTTTAATAGGTGTTAGATCCAGCAGCTCTTACTGACTTCACTGGATGGTGTGAAGCACTATGCATTTTGGCAAATTGGAGGTTTATTTAGGAGCCTAACTTCTGGCACCAACTTTTGAAAATCTTGGCCAGGTTTCCCACATAATGTTAACACAGTTGGACTGTATGTCTCACTATTGTGTGAGATCTACACATCCAGCACTCTGTTAAGCTGCAAATTTAATAAGACAAGTAAAAAAAAAAGTGTATTTGCTTTTATTTGAGAAAGATTAGCCTTAATGTACCACTTCCTAATCATATTTGGATACAAATAAAAGGTGAGGGAATAAAAGGCATCTTTGTAGGTCATCTGGGATCAGGACTTCATCTAGGATGACTATTGTCAAATCAAGCTCTCACGGAAGCCACTGGTAAAACTTTCAATAACTATTTAATTGATTCTTTACAAGTTCTGTGCCACAGAGTTTATACAGCAGTTGAATAGACATGCCCTTAACACTTCCAACTCTGTTTCTGTTTGGGTTTTGGTTTCATTTTTTGGGATTTTTCCTGCCTTTTTTTTGTTTGCCTTGTTTTGTTTTGGGTTTTGTTTGTTTGCTTCTGGGTTTTTTTTGTTTGTTTTTGTGTTTTGTAGGGGTTTTTCAGATGATTTTATTTTCATTGGCTTACTTTTCATTTCTGAACCTGTGTATTTGTATCAAGTTATTCACAGCAATGAAGGCCTGAGTAACCTCAGAAGAATGAATCGTAAGGTGAATAAGTTTCTTGCAGGATTCTTATTTAGAAGTACTAATTTTGCTAATTTAATGTGATTATTTTTTCTTGATATCAGCTGTCTAGAAGAAAAGCATCAATTCTGAGCTAGTTGTTTAGATTTCTCTATCAGAAAAAAAGATAGGCACCTCCTCTGTGCAGTTCACATACAGCTAAATAAGAATCTAGGTCAGGTGAGATGAATCACAGCCTGTTGCAAAAGCAGAATATGCTGAGAGATCACAGTGATGGTGGTGTAAGAACTTTTATGGATCCAGATTCTCTTCTAGTCTGCATGAAAACACCCTGCCAGCCTACTCTTGTGACATTTGATATAAATGCAAATCTCTTATTTTCTCTGGTGGGAGATGTTACATATCTGAGACAGCATCTGGTGCTGATGATGTGAATAAATGTCCTCTGTGAACTGGGCAGAGAACACCGATATCGTTATCACAGAATACGCAACAGGATGTGAACTCACATTTTCAGAGCTGAAAGGCTGCTTCACTCGCCCACTTAGCCATGCAGCCTTTACCATCATGCATCCTACTGATTGCTATGAAAGGAAGCACAAGCTTACAGGAATTGTTCTGCAACAATGGGTGGACCCAGCTTTACACAGCTGCCTGAGGACTTTGCCAGAGTGTGGCCAAAATGAATTTTTCATTCCCCCTGTTCCATCCGTTATGCCACAGTAAGTGATGCCTCTGGAAATAGTTTCCTTGGCCAAGCATAACAGTGTCACACCTGCCCAGCTGTTCTTGGTGGTCATGCTGTCTTAGGATGGGATCCAAAGCCCACTGGAATAACTGGAAAAGGCCCCGTTGACTCAAGCGGTTCTTTGCATCAGACCCTTAGTGCTTGTTTCTACTAAATTAGCTGTGCAAGCTGGCAAAGATTTACCCATATCATGCATAGTAGAGTTTGAGCCTTTGGGACTACAGTAACAACTTTATAATTCCATACTGGTAGACATTTTGTCCTAGTGGTTTTTAGTAAGTGATGTCATTGCTCTCATCTTCCTCTCTTGATGCATTTTTGCCAAAAATCTGGGACATCTTTAAGACCCATGGGGCTTCTCCCATTTTTTACATAGAAATGGGACTTCAGGGATTGAGATGTTATCACAGGACAATATAAACCCATCTTTTTTTTTTTTTTCTTGTAATTTCTTTCACAGCCATACATTAAATTGTGTAGCGAAACAAAATGACTGACTATGCGGTGGAATATATCTTAATTCAAATTGGCACAGGATTACTTTTCATGAAGAAATTTTCAAAATCTGTTGGATGATTCGAGAGTCTAAGACCTATTTTGCATAAACAATTTCAGAGCCTTTATAAAGATGAGGATGCACAAGCTTAACAGGGATTAGAAGAACACTAAGCAAGTGGACACGTACAAAATCTGTTAGGTCTCTTGCTAGCCATAAAAATCAGTTCAAGCAAGGAATGGAAATAGGTTGTAGACTCTGAAATCACTCAAGCTACAACTCTTTTAATTAAAACCAGAGGTAAGGCTCAAGTGCAGATCCACAGTCATTGTACTATTTAATGACAGGATAGACTTTGCCATAGTTTAGATATGCTCCAGACAAAATCCTCACTGTAGCAATGTTTGGGGTCCAAGTAGGTAAGAAACTGCCCCATAGGCATTTCAGATGTAGCTGTAGATGTGGATGTAGAACATCAGATGGTCTGTGCTTCCATGACCTGTTTTGTTCCTGAAATTGTCCTGATATTTTTGAGAATGGTATTCTCAGTGAGAGATTTTTGTTTAACTAGTTGCTATTGTCTTTGTATTTTGGGTATTCATACAGGTGCATGTTCACATAGAACTGTATATGATAAGAATAATTCTGCATTGTATTAGCTGTATTTACTGCATGAAGAATTAATCCCCGGGCATGTGTACATAATACCTGTATACACTGGGCAGAGGCTACTTTCCCCTTCCAGCAAGCACTACCACGGCGTGTGCTTTGTGTGTTCTCTTCCATCAGCCCAGGAAGAGAACAGGCAGTAGAAACCCAAAGGGGAAAAGAGTCCAGGCTGGTCCTGAGCCCATGGGAATGGATTTGCTGTAGTGCCTGTTCTTGTGTAGCCATGAGAAGGGAGTTTGCCAGCAATGGAGTAGGGACATGCTCAGCCCTTGGCAATGAATGTGTTGTTCCTAATGCAAATGTTTTTGCATAATGCCAAACCTCATACAGTGGAACAAATCCTAACATCAAGCCCTTAGCTGGCACCATAGATTGAACACGTCATGCTGAAGGTTTGAGAATGCAAAATAATGTCTTCTCTGTCAAAATTAGCCATGAAGGAGGATTGTAGGTCACCTTCACCACAAATCTCAACTTTCTCCTGGCAGACTAAAAGGCATGTAATCACATTTCTTTCATCACAGACAGTGTTATGGCTCCACCTAGCAGGAAACACAGGGATTGCTTAGATAAAAATAGTATTAAGAAAGATGCAATCAACAGTTTATACGTAAAAGGGTGTCACTAACTGGACTAGTGTTTCCAGTTCATCCTAATATTACCCAGGCCATGTAATGCCCCATTAACACATCTAGATGTCCTCCAGATTATAAAGAGACACTTTCTCTGACTCAGATTAGCGACTAAGTGTAAAACAAGGGATGGAAAAGAGAGAGAAATAGCCATTGCAAGGAAAGCAGAGATAGGTGAGAATAAGAGATGATGGGTCACCCACATGACTGACCTTGCAAATATGTTCCTAGGCTCATCCTGAAAGGCACAGAAGGGAAAAATTTGAAGGAGATTGAGAAGGTAGGTTTGTGGGTGGTTTTCAAATAAGATGTGTGAGAATCCACTTAACTTTGTGTAAACCAAAGAAAAAGCTGGATTGATTAATTTGTCAGTATGGTTCTAACTGAGGTGGGAGCAAACCTCAGCAATAATTGAGTCACACTGGGGAAGTGTCTGAAGGAGTGATCACTGTAGCAGTTGTCTGGACCAGAAGAAGATGAGACTGTGCTGTTCAAAGCAAGAGAAAAGGATGCTGCAGCAGATGAGCTGTTG
Organism: Actenoides lindsayi; assembly: GCA_025331215.1. Lineage (NCBI taxonomy): Eukaryota > Metazoa > Chordata > Aves > Coraciiformes > Alcedinidae > Actenoides > Actenoides lindsayi. Next base: position 123,647 of record WTSP01010868.1, read on the forward strand.
GACTAGGCAAGAGTTTCATCTCTGTGGTTGAGTGCGGAAAGTCACCACCGAGAAATAATGAGCTACAGAAATCATCTAGCATCTGGAGCATCTGCCTATTTTAGGAAAAATAAAACAAACCCCAGGAGGCATAGAAGGTGCAGTTCAAGTTCATTGATAAGTCATGACCTCTGATTGCAGGCCATATGAAAGGAAAAGGTAGGTGTGCCTGTTTCAGCCAGAAAAAAATGAGCATAGTTCAAGCATTTACTAGAGGCTTTTCTGCCACAGTAGCTTTGAGTCTATCTGCCAAGAGGAATCAAACCATTAGTCTAAAGGATCTTGCCCAGTTCTGTCTCACTGCATCAACAGGGCAGAAAATCAGACTCGGTAAGAGGAGCAGAAATACAAAGTGCAGAAAACTGATTCGTGAGAAGACGCTGCGCTTGAAATGCTTGGCATTATACCATGGTAGCCACCGGAGGGCACTCTAGACTTGCTGATGAAAGTCGGCTATGCTGATCCTTTCACTAGTTTGCTCAGCACGTAGCAAATTTAACTGCGTGTTGGTACCGTGCTGGTGGTACCTGTGCCTTGAAACGAGAACCAGGCAACATGACAGGTCTCCCTTCACTCCAGACTTGATTTTCTTGTCTTTGTAAAATATCCAATGTGATAAAGCTCCTGTGAGCGGGGCAGGGAGTGAGGAGGTGAAATTAATTGCAGATGTACTGAGCCCATCATGAGAATTTCTCCAGTTTTAAAGCTATGTTTTCAAAAAAAATGAGCTAATGGTGACCGAGTGCTGCTTTGTGATGAGAAAAATCACTGAGAACCTGATTTCTTACTGGCTTCACAAGTGTTCTCACAGAAAACTTAAGTTCTACTTGAATATGGATTGAATTTGTGACTTGTTCATAAGATGAAATTTCCAAAGCAATCCACACTGATGACATCTATTATGGTATTATATACAAGTAGTTTCTAAATATTTAAAGAAAAAATAGATTTTTTCCTATATTATTATATTATTTATGGTTAAATTTTTCTGACTCCAATATATGATTAAAAAAAACCCACTTCAAAGTGCATCACAGTACTGAATGCCCTGCTTGAATATTAATAAAAATAATAGAGTATTTTCATTATTGGTGATAGTGGTATTAATATTAACATATGTCTCATATTCTCTTCAGGAACACTGCTAGATGAAGAAACATAAAGGGTCTCAGCTTTGGTCTTAAAGACCATTTGGTGATAAAACTCAAAATCTTTGTGCAACTTTTAGTAGTTTCTGTTTACAGATATAGTAATTGAATAAATATTAATTCGCATTTTATCCAACATCAAATAGACAACTTCTCTTTTTTAATACTGTCATCTCCTGAATATCTTAGAGAAGCTAAGGAAGTTCATCTCCCCTCTAAGTTTTAATTTAATTTCATTTTAGTTTTAATTTAGGTTATCAAAGTCTCTGACTGAGAAAGAAGAAAAGTCTATGAGAAGTTTTCTTCAAAGCTCGCATATATCTAGAGGTAGTAGATTTATAATTCTGAGTAGTAGTACAAATGAGGGAGATGAAACGAGTTTTAGGTGGTTTTAAAAGGTAGAGGAGAATAGGTGGGAGCAGAATAAAGGAAAATGAAGGGAAGAACCAGAGGAGCACACACTGCCAGTGTGCTCCCATGCTTTCAAATCAACACTGACCTTTTTCAAGTTACCAGTCACTGGCACATGTGCTTTACGAACCAATATAGCTGATCTGGACCAGGCATCTTTCCTACTACACAAAGAATCCTGCAGATTACTTTTACCTCTTTCCTAATATTCCTCTCATCTTCTTGTTCTCCCCTTTCTCTCAGTGTCCAAGCAAAACCTATGATCCACTCATAAAGTCTACAAGAGACTTTCCTGATGAAGTCATTAGCTTTATTAAACGCCATCCACTGATGTACAAATCCGTTTATCCAGTGATGGGAGGACCAGTATTCACTCGAATCAACGTGGACTATCGTCTGACTCAGATTGTGGTGGATCATGTCATGGCAGAGGATGGGCAATATGATGTTATTTTCCTAGGAACAGGTATTATCATTATGTACAAACAACATCCTTTAAGAGCACTTTTAGTCCAGCAGGTCCTGAATAAACCTGTTGAGTAACATCTTTTTCCTATAGATGTAGCTTTGAAAAGCATTATAGATGCTCCTGTTTCTGTGCCAGGACTTCATGCAAATGGTAAGATTAGATTAATTTGCTAGCTCAAGAGATCATTACTATTGCGATTTTAAAGCTTTCTGGTCCCTAGGTGATAAATCAGTTAAATGTCAGAGTACCTGGACTTTCTTATTCTCTGAATACTATTCAGTACTTGTCTTTACATTACATAGTAGTCTGGCTCCAATTCCTCCTGGTAGCACATCAATAACAAATTAAAAGAAAAAACAAAACAAACCAAAACCTTGTTAACTTCAAGGAGTATTTCCTGTTAACAGTAATAGCATGGTGCTTCAGCATTAAATCTCATGTGACGCTGAACGGCTAAGAAAGATTTAAAATTGACCTGAAGGCAACAATTCCATTTGAATACTTTCAAAGATATTACTTAGCAACATGAATAACTCCAAACAAAAGGACCAGGATTGAAGAGAGAGGTTAAACTAGTCTGTCAGGGAAGAAACCTGCACTGCAGTTTTTCTATGGATAATTATGTCTCTCTTTACATTTTTATAATAGTTATATGCCTTAAGGAAAGAATCTAGTTTTACCACAGTAATTAAATTTGGAATCACTGGATGAATCAGTGAACAGCATGGCATGCTAAAAAATGCTAACGTACCTATTCATAATATTTCTAAAATAATAATCTACAGTTTTACTCCAGTGGAATTTCTTGTTCTTAATCTGCAGTTTGAAGTTCTCTTACTATTAATAGGTCTTATAAAGCACTTCTCACTGCTATATCTGAACACCTTACTAAAGAGGTCATTGCCATTTTCCTAGCTCACACATGGTGAAACTAAGGTACATGGAAGTGAAAATGTTTATCCAAGGGCAGAGGATGAGCTACTGCCATGAGCTGAAAGGAAATTTAGATTTCTGTTTGAATCTTACCCCAGTGCTCTTAGGTTGCACAGCATTTAATCTGGCCTATAAGCAAATCTGGTGTTATATGATGTAGTTTGACAGGTATGGATATTCTGAAGTGATTTGGAGAAAGAAGTGTGGGTTGTCTCAGCCCTCAAGAGCAGGTGGGTTATCACACATGAAAGTCCAGCCTCTCTCTTGGACCATTTATGTCTTTCAGCTCAGTCCCTCTCAAAACTCTTGTCTTCCAACAAAAGATGGTGTGCACAAATCAAGTACAGTGAAGTCAGAGAGAAAAGCACAGTTTCATAAAACAGAACATTAAAGTGCTGTTTGCTCCCCTACTGCCTGAGAACTAGTCAAGAGAGAATGAAAGGGAACACATTCTCAAGCTTTGAGATGCTTAGGATTTGGGATACTCACTAAAACTTAATTTTCTTCTGATAACAGTGAGAAAAAGTAATTTAAATCTTAGCTGTCTGTAAAAAGGAGTTCACTAGTTAAACTGTACAAAATAGTATTTTAATGACTATAGAGGTTGCTCTCAGATGTTTGCTAACCTCCGCTATAGAATGTGCCGTAGGCATAACATTATATTGAGACACCAGCTACTCGAATACTCCTAGGTTAACTGGTACTACTTGGCAGCAATGCTAATTCTTTCAGAGGAAATCGTCTCTGCATATACCATGCAGTCACTAGATGGCACTCCATAATATGCAGATATTTATTTATCTGCAGTGCCTTCCTTAAAAGTGAATTAATTTGTCCATAAGCACATGGTTTTGTTCTATTTTATCTTCTAAACTCATCCTATGCAAAAAATTAAATAAATTATGTAGATAGACTGAACACAAATATACTGATAGGCTAAATAACCCAGGAGATTCTGAGCAGCAAAAGATGAAAAACATATATTTTTGAATGTATGCAATCAACTTGTGCAGGCTTTGGAAATAAACAAACAAACAAACAAACAAACAAAAACTCTAATACACTGGGCAAACTGAAATACTTTTGTCTTTGATTGGTAATATGAGGTTCAGTAGTTTGGGAAAACAAGAATCAAAATGTCATTCTTTCCATTGTAATGTATTATTTTTCATCATTTCAATACTGTGCATAGTGCTTAGGACTAAGCTGCACTGTGTCATTTCCATGATGCACATCCAGCACCCAGCCCACTTGTCCTGAGCAGATTTTAAGTGTTCTTTTTCAGGCCATTGAAGTTTCACCAACATGTAATGGTCTGAGATAAAGTGAGCTGTTATTTTTCTCACTGAGCAGGAATTCAGGTTAAAATTGATGAATACATTTAACATAAGGAAAATTTTTTAGATAACTCCAAAGAAGTAATTTCTGTAATGATTAAATTAAGGTTTTGATGTTGAATGGAGCTTTTGTTCAAAAATTTCCCTAAAATTGAAAGATAAATTTTAAAAAGTGCTTTACTTAGCTCCCCATATTAAAATGAAACCTGCTTCAGAATAAGGTGCTATACTGGATGAAGTTTAATTCTATAAGAAAAAAAGGAAATAAGTTTCTGTCAATTTTAGTCCCCTAAGCTGGATCTCTTTGAGGTCAGATGGACCCAAATTCTGGCCCAAGGAAATATGCAGAAACTTCTAGCTGGCAGCATGGATGTACTTGTCTGTCTGTCTGTGTTTTTGTGTAGCAGGAGAGTTACACCATCCCTGCCAGGAACAGCCTACAATTGTGTTGGCTCAGCCATACACTAAAACCATAAATGTATTATATAGAGCTATGTAGAGAGCAATAGATGTAGTTAGGGATAGAAGTTTGAAGGCTACATCCTTGATGCATTAACTTTATCTTCATGACATGTAATGGAGTGTCACATATGTACTGCAGCATAACTGTGGGTTTTGCATGATGAACATTTGTTTCAGACATAGGCACAGTCCTGAAAGTTGTGAGTATCACAAAGGAGAAGTGGACTAAGGAGGAAGTGGTCCTGGAAGAGCTGCAGATATTCAAGGTAAGCATTAACAGCCACAACATTAATTAAATACTATTCAGGAGACTTTAAAGCTTTGTCTGTCTGGCTGTTTATTTACTGGAAATAGTTCAAGTTTCCAGAGGGATACTATGCAAATTTTAAATGCCTTGGTATTCTTTGAGTAAGTCAATTGAAAAAAGTCCAGAATGAAACAGAACATGTTTTTTCAAACTCAGAGAAAGTCTCATTTATCCTGCCTACTTCTAGTCTGAAATTTTATTATGAGCCCAAATTTTTTTAATAGTAGCATTTTTACATTGTCTTAGCCTTGGGGCTATTCCTAGTACAATTATAATGTTTGTAAAATAAACAAAATTCCACAGATGCAGAGAAGTCCTTTAAAGTAACAACTTCAGTTAGTTTTGATTATCAATGTGTTTTAATTTATTGGTGAAGGATGACTCAATGTTTTTGACCATTTTCATTTGGTTATTATGGCTGAATGATAAAGAAGTAAAGTAACCAAAGCCCTACTAATGCCAGTGACTTCTTCATAAATAGAGCTTGTAAAAAGCCCAAACCTCCCTTCTGTTGCATAGGAACAAATTCTGGTTAACTTCATTGCTGGTGAGGGAGTTGATGTTGACATACTGTTAAGAGTAAGAAAATGGAGACCTGTGTCTTCCCTGCTGATTTTCTTTTCCATTTAGTAGTTCCTTCATTCTTTGCATTCTCTTTTTTCTTTTTTTTCCTCACTCAGTATAGTTCTCTTCTTCAGTTTTCACCTTGCTTTTCCATCAAATTTTATCTACATCCAAGGCAATTTGATTACTTTCTCACACATCCTCTCTCCTATGTGCTGTACAAGGTCTTAGCCAGAACTTCTGCCCATACTAAATAAATGACTTTGAGACTTAGAGACGGTGTTTTCCAAGTGAAAGAACAGCATCTTTAATAATGATTTCAAAGAGTATATTTCTCCATATGCCTTTTGATATATCATGTATATGATGAAATTTTGATTTAAAGGATCTCTATGTCTTCTTCCCATTATCTTGGACACAAATTGTAAATATCTCTTTGAAAATTTCAAGATCACTCAGTGGCCTGCCAAGTAATCAGCAGTTTCAGTATATACACCAATTTTCTGCATTCTTAAAACATAACGTCAAGGGCAAATGTACCACATCATATTTAAAACAAAAAAAAAAGGTGTGGTTTTTTTTTTCCTGCTTTAGCAGACATTTATACCTGCCACCTCTATGGTTTTGAATCCAGAAAATTGAAGAGAGTGAAGGACTGAAAAAACATACCTTATTTCCTCAAACAGCATTAGTATTAAACAATAGGCTTAGACTAATCATCTTCTGCTAGGCAGTAGATAATACTCTGAGTTTTGTCCTGTTCTTACGTCAGTCATCAGGCAAAAATTCCACTGTCTCTCATAGAAGTGAAATACATCCTGGTGCAGAGTATTTGACTATGTATCCCTTAAATGCCATCTAAGCCTTTCAAATAGTGCTTAATAAGAACTGAAGTTGATGTGAAGGCTCATAGTCAGTCTCCAGGATGGGATAGACTGTAAACTCCTAAGAATTAACTTCATTTTCCTTATAAGCAGCAGGGAAAATTTATGGGAGGTATTTTTGCGAGCATGAATTTAGTGCTTTCTGGATTGTTTTCTTTTATTATTTGTTTAAAACAAGCAAATGGATCTGTACTTTATTTGCTTTTTGTTTGTTAAACTAATGCACCTTATTTACTTTTTTTAGCACCCTTCATTTATCTTGACCATGGAGATTTCTCAGAAACAGGTAATCACAAGCTCATTTAATTACTGCAGGATATATGGTACACTGACCACTTAGATTCTTCGTTACCTGTAGCATAGTGGTCAAGCTTTCCACAGGTCACTCTTAAATGTATTGAAAAAAAAGGAGGTAAGAACTTCTTTGCCTGCCTAAGTCACGTTTGCTTACAAATAGTACTTTGTGTACCCAAAGTGGTAATTATTCATGGAAACAAAACTTTAGTCATATAGTAGTGAGATTTGTAAATGAAGTCAATCCATATTCATTTTCTGGACACTAGAAATGCTGTCTCTTTACAATCTACTAATAAATTATTATTTCTATTATTGTCATTTTTATTAGTAAACAAGAGAGATCATGGCCTCATTGTGCACACAGTCTGAAAACCAGTCCCCCTCCTCTAAAATTGCTGTCTAAATCTGGGTGGTCCAATACTGTCAGTCACAGAGTCCAGTCCCAGTTGGGAATCTCCTGATGGGAAACAGTTTTATGGCAGCTCCAAGCTCTATGATGGCTATGTGCAAGTTTGGGAGGCAGTGTGACACTAAAGCCATCCCTCCCTGCCCCACAGAGATGGCCACAGCATCTCCAGTACAACATGCCTCCCTCATGCAAGACGAGGTATTTTGCTGTTCAGGCACGCACAGCACAGCTGGGTCCTGTCTCCCCTGAAAAGGTGGCAGGCCAGCTGGAAGTATTGCATGAGCCAACTCTGACTAAATAGCAAGCACTTGGACCACCCTTGTCTCAATAGGCAGTCTACTCACATGGTGGGGAGAGGCCCATAATATTATTCCCACCCTACCTGAGGATCAGAAGCAGAAGATGAAGTTTTATTCACACAAGGTCATCCATAGTTCTCAGACTCTTAACATCATGGCTGTCCAGACACTTGTTTTTAAATGTGTTATTAAACCATTTTTTCCGTAGTTTGCTCCTGATTTTTATTACAGCACAAATCTAAAGGTGTAAAGGTGTTGAGTGGTGGTGTCTTTCCAGGACTAAAGTCCCCTTTCCTCTCTGCCGTGTTTTGAGGGATGGATGGGGATTGCCCAGTTCATACTGAGCCCTGAGAAAGGTTTTATGGTTAAGGAGGAATTCTGCCTTGTTTTGTAAAATCTGGGATGAGGTTGAATGTCTGCAAGTGTGGTACTGAGGAAGGGAACTTTTTAAACAGGCTACTTGGAGAACGCTTCTAATTAATTCGTTTTGCCTGATTTGCAGCAACAATTGTACATTGGTTCCAGGGATGGATTGGTTCAGCTCTCTCTGCACAGATGTCACTCGTATGGGAAGGCTTGTGCAGACTGCTGCCTTGCCAGAGACCCATATTGTGCCTGGGATGGAAACTCGTGTTCGAGATATGCCCCCACTTCTAAAAGGTAAGAAAAAAAATACAACATGCTGTAAAAGTTCTTGCTGCTTGCAAGAATCTTAGAGGTTCCCAATCAGAATGTGTTGCCTTTTTACTTAGCATGTCATTCGCCTTAGAATTTGATCATGCTCTGGCCACGTTTCACATTTCTGCTCAAAGAACGGTGAAGACAACATAGCTTTGTTTAAGTGTATGTGACAGTAACTCAGCTACTGCAGCTAACATCATAAATCTATCACTCTCCTTTTTTATACTGAATGTTTTAAGGTGCAACATGCTCAGATGGAGGTCCAGGTTTTGGCTGACTGCCCAAGATCCATGAACCTCTCTTAAGCTTCTGCTTTTTGCATCATGCACCACCACAGTTATAAAGCAGAGTTGAACATAGTATCCCAGAGTGGTCAGTAATAAAATGCATCTAATTCTCTGAAATAAACAAAAAAGCTTCTCCTGTCTGTTTTAACTAACCCAGATAATTTGATTCAAAGTGCATCACTCATCAACTGAATTTGTGGTCTAGCCATGAGAGGGAGACACAGATTTAACTACTGTGATTCGACTGCATCGGGAGAAGTTTTTCCACAGTGAAGGAAACTTATCTGAACTTTGTGTGCTTGCCAGCTAGCACAGTAGCATGAACCTGCATGGAGGAAGAGCTCACTGCAGGCTCTAGCAGTGCACTACCTAAGTTGCTGAATGTGCCTCTTGGAGTTTTTGGCTGGTTTAGCCAGAACTCTGAGCTCACTTGTTGATCCAGAGCCCCTCACAACCTCTTAATTCCCCTTTAAATGAAGTCTTCCTGGCAGCAGTTCTTGCAGTGAGGGTTGGAGGTTGCAGTCTGAGCTCTGGAATGAGACTTTTTGCCTTAGGGGTTACAGGGCTGGGACCTGAACAATTAGACAAACCACTGAAGTTAATGACTCATAAGTTATCGTGTCATGGTGTCAAGGAACTTTATGTGTTTACCCTCAAAGCCAAAGCGAACTAAATTCAGAGAAGCATAAATGAAAGGAGAAAAGCAAGTGTTAAGGCTCACTGCAAAGTTAGTGACACATGAGGCTTGCTGAAGCCTAAGGTGAGCTGGGACATGGAGATTGATGGTCCATATTTTTTAACAGATGTGCAGTTTGGTGGGAAGGCCAGAAGGCTGTGGCTCCAAAACAAAGGATGTGACTGGTCTTGGGAATCCTCCAGTAGATCAGTTACCTGAATATTTTTCTTCTATGTAGTAGCCTGTGCTTCCAGCATGTCTACAGTTTTTACCACAGTGGACAGCTCAGCCTCAGGAACCTCCTCTCCTGCTGACACATTGCTCTGTACATAGGAGATCCTACTTCTGTTATCTTCAGTATGGCTGCGAGGGACTAACTTGTTCCTCTACTGGTCTGCAATTCTTCTGCTAAATAATTAAAATGCGAACTTTCTTTTTAGCTCTTGGGAGATAAACGTTATCATCCACAGAGGAAGAGTTTACTTTTTTGGGTTTTTTTAATAGTATGACACTAAAATTACGTTAAATCCCAGTGAGCTTAAGTAACATACCCAGAAAGAAGACATTAGTTGTGGAAGGGAGCAGACCACCTCAGACCATTGTCTCAAGCACTTGTTCTGTCCATAGAGATGAAAGATAATAAGATTTGCCAATTGTTTGTTACTAAACTAAAACATATTCTCTTCTGTCTTCATTTTAATGATTGGTTTACTAGTCTGTATTACCTTGGGCTGATCCTGAGCTCAACTTCGAATATCATCTGTTGAACCTCAGATGGTTTTCATGACCTACAACATTAAGGATGTTTTTAGGTACTTCCAAGACAGTTCACCCCACCAGGAGACCCATGCCCTATGCTCCTAAAACAGGTTTAGACTCTCTATCTGTCACTATATTGCTCACATTTTATTCCAGGCAGATTTTTTTCTTTCGCTTTTTTTTTCTTTCCCCTCCCAGTGGTTTTCCCAAATCACAGGCCTTTCTCTTGATGTCGATTGTACAAATCTCTCTAGGCCATATGCTGCTTTGAGCGTGAAGCTGGTTTTAGTTAAGATTGTAATTGTCAGTAGTAGGGTGGGAGCAATGTGAGTCCACATCTGCTGAGCTCCTCTGTATTTTGTTGTTGAATTCCAGCAATTATGCCTGAAGTGTTACAAGTTTGCTTGTTCTTCCCATAGGCGAGCCAGAAGGCAAGATGTCAAATACGGAGATCCTGTTGCACAATGCTGGGATGTGGAAGACAGTGAGCATTTTACACCTTTCTTGCTCTTTTGTCACTTTGACAACAGTTTGCTGTAAGGATTTCTGTCTGTCTGAGAAAATTTGCTGAGCTCGACAGAATAACACCGTTAAAAGCAGTTGCCTCTCCCACACCTCATATGCATTACCTTTCCCGCAGTTATATTTGCAGAGCTGGCACTGATAAGGGACAGCCAGCATGGGATGGCACGCTTACATCCCTTATGGGCAACCCTCCCCAGCACTCACCTAGGGAAGAGAGATGTGCCTCTGACAGAAAAACATCACAACTGTCCCTACAAGTAACTAATGGGTCATGTGTGATGTTTCATCCAGAAACAGGTGAGATAATCCTGTGAAGATACCCACGGGGATCAACAAGGAATACATCTCTCCCCTTCTGCTGCATATACTTGACACAAGTCCCAAGGCCCAGCTCCAGATGCCAAACCAGCCCCTTCCCGCCCCCCCCCCGCAGCTACTTAGATAGTCCCGTTATTAACAAGAGCCTATCCCTTCCAACTCCCTGTCGGCTCCCTACTCCTTTTCCCACACCCTCTTTTCAAATGCCAAAGGGTCTGGCTGGCTCCTTTGGCAACTGCAGCACTTCTCTTACAGTGAGCACTGACAGTATGCAATCCTGCGGTTACGCAGCAATCTCTGTGGCAGCATAAAATAAATGAAAAGCGTTCAAAACCAAGCTTGGGTTTATCTGGGACTCTTTTAGCTGCTCATTAAAGTGAACAACCCAGTCAAAACAGTATTGACTATATTGCTGCGTTGAACATTCGATTCAGGACAAGCCACCACTTTCCATTGATCTCTGGTTATTTTCGTGCCACTGCAGTACTGGGTGCCTGCTGCAGATCTCAGCAGGAGTCAGTGCAGAAATCAGAGCTGCTTGCCACAGCATCAAAGCCTTAAGTTTGTTGCACAGTATAGAGGGCTCTGATTGTACATGTGTGCTTGCAGACAGAGTTAAAAAGTCTGGGTAAAATCTCATTTCAATTAAAATCAACAACAAAACTCCTGTTCATTCCCAAGGGCCAGAATTTCCTTGCTTGCTGCTTACCATGGCTTCTGAAATAGTGGTACCTGAGACTGTGCAAAGCTCAAAGTTATAGAAACCCTAGCAGAAAGGCTGACAACATCTCATTTTCTTGGAATGATAAAGAGATTCTGGAAGAGTTGGCTTTACTAGACAAATGTAAAATGACTTAGCACAGAAATTGGTATTAATACTTTGCTCTGATGTAGTGCCAGCAATAAAAAGTTTACCCGACTGAGGATGACTCCTGTGTGCCATAAAACCATGAAACTGACCCATGCCACTACAGACTCTTGGCTTATTTATATAATTTGCAATAATTAATAACATTATGGCCTCAAAACCTATTTAAATTCAGTACTCTGCTGTGTGAGATTTCCTCCCAGAGACTTCATTGGCTTCATGAAGTTGTTTGGCTCTAATGAAATCTCAGTGGCACAGTGAAATAAAAGAAAAACATTTAATGCAGAGAGTTTGAATTTCTATAGATCTCCTATAGGTACTTAAAATATTGAAAAAAACACAATCCAAAGTTACATTCATTTTGTTGTTGAGTTAACTTTTGATTTAGGAGACACCACTGCTTTCACCTTTCTTTCTATTATTGTCAGGGCATAAGAAACAGCTTTAGTCAGATGGTAAGACAGATAAGACACAGATAAGACAGACTGGAAAGGGAAATGGAGATGTAGAGATTAGAAATTACTTGCTCAGGTTTATAGAAGCCCAAGAAGGTTGCCCAGGTCTACTCATGGCTCCTTCAGTGTTTGTCTGAAACATATTACAGAGCATTTGAAGGTATACTGAAGGAAGATAAACTTCAGTTTACTTTAGCCCTGTGACTCCTTTAAAGTGTTTGGGATGAAAAAGTCAGACTGTACAGTCTACCCTTAGCATCTTTAGCTCAGGTTTAGTAGTTGTGTTACTTAAAGGAAAAATACAGATCAGATTTTAAATTCCTCAAAGGTGAAAGCCTCAACTTTAAAATGGAGCAAGCTCATGATATAGATTTTATTGACCTCTTTAAAAACCAGTTGCATTGAAGGAAGTTTGGCAGCTGCCTTTAAATCCTCATAGTTATAGTTTAAACTAAAAGTTAAGTTTTCTTTTGCTTTTTTATAATTCACTCACTCTTATAGCATCTGTTCTGAATCAGGCTGTTTTCCCGTTGCTTTAAAAACCAGGTCAAGGTTAATCTCCTGTACCATGTTTGCTTTCCAGGCATTAGTCATGAAACTGCTGATGAAAAGGTGATTTTTGGCATTGAATTTAATTCAACTTTTCTGGAATGTATTCCTAAGTCCCAGCAAGCCTCTATTAGGTGGTATATTGAGCGCTCTGGAGAAGAACATCGAGAAGAGGTAAGTTATAGTCATCAAGTCAAGTTTCCTCTATAGAGAATTCAGCGGAGCATTGAAATGCAGGAGTTATTGGGATTAGTCAATGTTTTACTTTTCCTTGCCTCACCTTAGGTATCACATAGCATTCTGGTATCACCATTTGGGACATGCAATGGGAAAGAAAGAAACCATTTGCTCTGTGTCATATCCAGATTTAAGTATTAATTTTGACTTACATACACATTCTATTTAAAAGAAAAAAAAAAAAAGGAAGAAGAACAGATAAATCAGGCTTTAAGTAGGGGCAAAAAAATCAAAGTACTGAAAAAAAAAGTCATTTTATCCAATAATTAGCACAAGAACTAGTTCTGTAGGTAAAAGAATGTTTTAAACCATTTGTTTTAATAAAGTCTCTGTTCCATTTAGTGTCTAATTTCATTCCCTTATCATGTTAAGCCATGTACCTAAGAATTGCTTGCTGCTTCTCTTCATCTCTCCCCAGAGAAGGAATGATCTGTGCGGGAAAAAGTGTTTTATTCGTTTGGGGTTTTTTTCTTGTTAGTGCAGTCTGATAATTTTTCTGAAATGACACTCTGCGCTGGTGCAGATATGTCAAGTTGAAGAATTGCACGTTGAATCTGGAGTAGAAAGCAATGAGACTTGTGATGGTCCTTAAGTCCTGAAGAAGGCAGGTTTGGGGTCCTCACTGGTGGAGAAACCCTGGAGAAGCCTCCAGGTCCCTGCATACCTCCTGCACAATTTCCTGCTGATTCCCCTCTGAGAGAATGACAAAGGGGCCCTTTGATGTGCTAAAAGATCAAGGTATTGGGTCTGTTTTGGACTGGGTTTGAGTACGTTTCAAACCTCAGGAGTTTTCATAGCCTTTCACTTACATTAATGGTTTTGTGTCTGAGGCCAAGTCGTGCTGTGGTGGCAACCATGGCAACAGGGAAGGAGAAAGAAAAGAACTGCCCTTTCAAATAAGCTGGTCCCAGGTGTTAGATACACTTTTTTTTTTTTAAATGTTCATCTGAGAGTAAAATTAAATTAAATGACAGGAACTATCAAACACCCAACTGGTCTTCCACTCTCAATGATAATTCATTCTGTGAGACTTTCTCAGTGCAGAAAAGGTCCTGGTTCTTTCTGAAGTCTGAGGAGATGCAGATCAGGGCAGGTGCTCCTGAGATCATCATGTCTGGGTGAGATGTGACTCATGACAGTATTCCCAAAGTTGCAACCCCAGTATTGCCTCGGTGCAGAAAGCCAGAGTAAGGGCATACAAGGCACTTCTGATTTTCCACCAAAGACAAAAAAATCCGCAAGGCTGTGTATTGACTATGACACTGCAGTACTTAATTTACTCCCCTTTAATTTGCTCCCTTTCACTTGCTCATGTTTTGGATTGGCAAAAATTCTTTCCTCTGCTGAGAATAAAAACTTCATTAATTTATAGACACAGTGCTTCCCACAACATGCACTATACACCAAAACAAAGGGATTACTGGTTTGAAATGCTACCTCTGTTCTCCATTATGGTCCATACTTAGAAATAAAATGTGATCTGATCATCTGGACAAGCACTCTCTCAGCCACAGGTGGCTGAAGTGAAAACCCAGCTAGAAGTCTATCAGCCTTTAAAGACCTATGGGCATTCATTGTTTGTGTGTTAATTGATTTACCTTTAACTGTCTTGTATAGAAGACTCTGTGCTCTATTTCCCTAAGGCAGCAGACTGTAAATGCACTTACGTATTTGATCAGGGAAACGAGTAATATACTTGCTTAACTCTAACCATGTGTTTAAGACTCATTTTTAAGTAAATTTAAGCAGATAGTTAACAGGTTTATGTTTTGTTTTATAGTTTTTTTTTTTGGGGGGGGGGTTGTTTTGGTTTTTTTTTCATTTTTTTTTTTTTTTTGGAACAGGAAATTATGTCTAGTTTTTTGGGTTATCAGTCCTTTTTTAAAATAATTTATTTTTATTATAGTAAGTGCCTGAACTTCTCAAAAAGAGCTACAAACTTTCCCTAAAGCCTCCAGTTCCTTGGGAAGAATGTAATATTTCTATATCATAAGAAGTCATACTTTCAAGATTTTTAAAGCCTCTTTTAAAGGACTGCTTTTGAGTTTTATCTGTGTCAATTTAGGGAAAAAAACATCAGTTGATTTCCTCATAAATCCCAGGTTCAGATAGGCCTCTAAAGATTAGGAAGCCCAGCTAAAGCTATCTTTCTTATTTGATTGTAGAACAAACTGCAGGTCAAACCAACTTTTGAACAAAGTTAGGACAGGCTAACCTGTATCACGTAGCCTAAGTTAAGTCTGTATTATTTTTTTGCCACATTTTGTATTTTCAAAAGGTTCATTGTGGCAATGACCTGGCCTCTCCTACTTGTTCTGGGATAAATGATATTTTCCCAGCCACAATGATGTCCCATACTGCAGAACTATCCAACGTACCAGGGATGTCCACATTGAGAAAGAGTAAGGGAATGCGTGCATATGTTGTGATGGCATTTGAGTCTCCAGCAAGCACACAGCATACATCTCTGCACATTAGCAGCCTTCTACAGAAATGTTTATTGGGCTTGCTCTGTGTAAACAGTCTGACATCTGTTTGTATGAGAAAAGTAAAGCTTTGCTAAAAGGCTAGGTTAACCTTTGAGAAAAATTGAGAAGAAAATTTGAAGGAGGAGTCTTCAGACAGATTTTCTACATCATGAATGCTAACAGTAGGCAAATAGCTTTTTGTCATAATTTGTCCCTAAGGCCATAGCAGTGTTTCTGTGATCTAGCTTTGATAAAATAGAAGTTGGAGTGCATTTTCCACAACTCCTTGGGGTGGTTTTGTTAGTTTATTTTTATATATTTTTGAATGCCTTGAAGAGAAGGGCCTGTATAAATGCATATGCACACATTGGTGATTACAGGACCAGATCACTTAAAGACAGTGTATAACTATTAGTTTTGTTTAATTCCTGCCATAAAATTCTTATAGTAACAGAATTTGTAGTCTTTTGACCCAGGTTGGTTCTAGAGTCCTAAGAACTTGAACTCCTGAGGAATCTCAGCTTGCTCATCTTGAATCATCATATTGGGAGATACCATTTTTAGAAGAAGAAGAAAAAAAAAAAAGCTTTTTTTGTTACTTTTTAAGATAAATTTCTTATTCAGGAAATGTCACGTTTTCAAATGTGTGTACCTAAAATTAAATACCTAATTTCACGTCTGACTGCCTAAAAAAGTGACTGTGTCTGTAGGGATGCTGAACACTCACTCCTCCTATTAGGTCAAATAAGGGTATTTGCAGGTTAAAATGTTAATCCCTTGTTAATTTGAAAATCCAGAAATTGGGATTTTCAGGTTTTCTAGTTTATCAGTGAAAATGAATTAATCAGTATTAGAGCCTAATTGGAGTTATTCCTAGAAAATCAAAAGATCAGCAGAATAATCGACTTTCCTTTCAAATACTTCAATTTGACAAAAATACCACATGTGACAGAAACAGCATGGTCATATTTAATCTGCAGCTTGATCTTTGCTCAGCCAATATCTTACCGTAACATTTCCCATTACAATTTTTTTTTCACTCTCTCTCCCTTCTTGCAGCAGATTTCTCAAGTAACACTGTACATTATTTTAGTGCATATCTGAGTGATGTGACTTATTGTGATGATGATACCATGCTTCACAAATGACTCCATGCACCTGGAACTTAGTTTACAGACTTTTAGTTCCAGGGCTGGAACCATGATGTCTCAGCGAGTCTTTAAACCTGGCTTTACAAATAGTTGGCTTTGCAGTGTCCAGGACATGCACTACAGCTTCCTGAGGGAAGGAAAAGGGCAAAATCCAGACTAGATGGGAAGCATTTGGCCCAGCAGGATGTCCCTGACATTTCACCCTCAGGGTCATGGTTCAGAACGTGACTTCCATGCAGAGCAACCTCTGGGGAGGGACAGGATCTCCTGTGGTACAGGAGCTGTCACCAGGTTATTTTGCTGCCAGTGGGAGTACATTTCCCTGTAGTTTGGGGATGTTTTAAGGTCAGGAGTCAAATATCTAGTGCTTTTGTGTTTAGTGTTGCTCACGCAATTGATCATGTTTGTTCCTGTGCGTGCAGAGTTAGTCACTGAGATAAGGGAGGGTGGTTTGGTGACTGGAGTTTATAAAACAAGTGGATGTCATCTGTTCATAATGTCTATGACTGCTGAATTTTCCTGAAGCTTAAAACAGATATTTATTTGTCAAAAAGAATCATATGTATTATGTCATGTATATAATAGGTGTCAGGACTGAAAAAAAGCAAATGTATGGCCTCCTCCAAAGCCATTAATTCTGCTGCCTCATGGCTCTGAAAACTAATAGCCCCCCTGCTTTAGGCTGTAGTTCACCCCGAGTCTCCTGCAGTGCCAGGTCTACCAAGCTGCCACTTTCCCTTGCAGGGGACAGAAAAAATCGTATGATCTTAACTGACAGAATAGGTGCAGATTGCTTTTAACCATGCCTGGCAAGATCTTCCTGTTCTAGTCATACCTGGGTATGAAAATAAATCCACTGAAAGGTGGAGGACATTCCAGTTTCTTCTTCAGCGGTTCTCACCCTTTCCATATTCCTGCCCCTCAGCCCTGGGCTGTGTTTTGTTGAAAGAAACCACTTAACAAGCATCTGCTGGTTTAGTAGATAAAAAAATTTGACCCATTCTTGGACAGGACATCTTGCCAGGAACAACATTGTGACCTAGCTCCATCATTAGAGCAAAGAGGTATTTCAATTCCACATTTTAGTCAGATTAAGAAGATATTTTTCAATTTATCCAAGACAAAAGCTTCCATATCTTTTTGCAGCTCGAGATTTTTGCATCATGATGGCAATTTTTTTTTTACTACAAACATCTGGTCAGCAACATCTTGTGAAAAAAACATCATGGCTTCAGTGCCTGCCCTGAAATCTAAGACTTGGATAAGAGCTGACTAGGGAAGAAAACACATACCAAGGACTGAGTTTCCACTAGTACCTTCTGTTAGGTGACTGTAGTTCAGTTGTTGAGTCCTTAGGTCAATAAGAAAGAGACCAAAAGAGTGGAAAACATAAGGGAAGATTCATTCTACGGCCTGCTTACATCTCCCATGCTTTCACTCTTTCATTTTATTACACAACCAATTGGCTCCCCCCCCCCCCCAATACCCTGAGATTCTGAAGTAAGACTAATATTTTTGACAGTTTCCTGGGGAAAATAAAGGAGCAACTCTGAACTGAAATACTGCATATGACATTTCTGCTTTGATGTGGATATACTAAGGGGTAGAAGCTTAAAGTTAGTCTCAGAATAACATTAGTTTCACCTTGAAAATAGTAAGAATCGTGCGTTTCCATAATGACATTGTACCAGCAACACATTCTTCATTTTTACTATGATTTTTTAGTAAATAAAAGAAGATGTTTAAAAAAAGAGAGAGAGAGAAAAAAAAATTAATCTACAGCTGTGTTGGAATTAAATGATTATTTTCCCAGTAAAAGAGAAACAAAGTCATGTGTAACAATAAGGCCAAAAAAACCCCAGAGTGATCTTTATTTCCAGTCAAATGATGAGGGTAAATAAGAAAACAATAGAAAAACAAAGACAAATGTGAATTCACAGCAAATGTTCCTCATTTTCCTTTCTCCCTCTCTCAGTTTGTTCAGGGGTTGCAGCTAACCCATGATTAGTCCAGCTTTACCTTGAACGTTTTTTCACATGTTGATTAATGAGGGAAGGCAGGCTTTGAAGCCACTTTCTTCTCCCAGACAGGTGCAGTGTTTTAACTGTGAAAGAGTTGACGTGAATTATTTGTAAAGAGGGAGCTATCTAAACACATCATTAGCAAAGGACAAAAGCCATTGACCTAACCTGGTGCCACACCACTTTCAAATCCTTGGTTGTTTCCCAACTTAACTGATTGTTTGAAGATTTGCCCTCATTATTGGCAATGCCTAATTTTCCTCCATTGTTAAATTCAGGTTGTGAAAATCAAGTGTTTGATTTGCATGAAGATTGTTGCAGATCGTTTCACTTTGTCAGGTATTGCCAGTACCCATGGCATGTGCTATAATTCATGTATTGTAATTGTAGGTAAACTTATGTCCTTATTTTTAAGGATGAAAAGTATAATTTATTGATAAAATATTGTCAAAAATCTGCCCTCACTCTACGAAGAAAAGAAAGTTAATGATCATCAATTGCTTCATTTTTGTGGTTTATAATTTGTTCCCTATTGAATAAAACTATGTCTCTCATGTTTAAGTTTTATTGTTTGCTCAAATTGAAGCATATGTCAGCAAGCTTTTATGAATTAAAGCCTTTGTGCTTCTGAATTGTTAAATCCTATTTACAAATATTTTAGGAGAGTTATTGATTATGACTGGGGAGGGGGGGGGGGGGGGACCAATAAATCCACAGTTGACCAAACCAAAGTGATGTCTTTTATCTAATCAGTCTTTTCACTCTTCTCAAAATTTAATAAAACATTTTTTACATCTATAGGTCAGGAACCAAAGAGCACATTAAGCATTCAAGTGAAGGGTTAAAGATCTACTACCAAGTAATGAAATGCCAGGTGTTTATGAAATTTCAGAGCCCTGAGGGGGGAAAAGTAGAGAGGAAAGACAGAAAGAGTTCTGAACCTATGGGTAAAAAACATAAACAGGATACCAAGAAGAGAAGTGAGAGGGGAAAACTGTAATGAAGTGTTGTTCAAGACGTGTGAAATCAGAGCCATAATTTCATCCTGCCAGAGGATATGTAGGGAATGAACAATGAAGTCACAGAGAAGGAGGAGGTGACAGTCACCATAAATCAATACCCAAGGTTAACACAGTACGTTATGTAAGAGTGCTGCTTCATTAAAAATAGGAGTCATGATGGGCTGGGATTAAGGGACACAACCAAATTTAGACTCCAGTATCCCAAGGCAGATGAGGGAGCAGCTCCATCAGTTAACACATTTACGACTAGAAAGTGGTGGCTGCCACACAAATGGTAAATAGTTATGAGTAGCATGGCGCTGGACTTGGGGGTCCAGTGATCTTTTCAAGTCTAGATCTACCATTATTCTGCCTTCCTTTCACTGAAAACAGGCGAAACATTAGTGGCACTCAGCCAGCCAAAACAGCCAACTGGAGATCTTCCAAGTGTAGGAGGTACACAGCTGTCAAGATGCTCTAGACTACAATGCTGGCAGAGCCACTGATAGGCAGATGCTACTGCTGCAATTGCATCAAGCCCTAAGCTCAAAGAGATGAGACCTGTTTTCACTCAGACAATGTGGGAACTGGGTCTTTGCATAGTGCCTTATGAAACCCACATGCCTGGAAGTTAGCTGCCTTTTCCCATCCTTTTCTCTAAATTTCTCAGACTTGGGTCTTCATGTTGACATGAAGCCTGGGCAGAAGATAGAGTGGCTCCCTTGTCATATGACGACATATGCCTCTGAGCACTTCCACCTGGTCCCTGCTCCTGCTTCTCTCTGTAGAATATAGCACCACAAGGAAACACCTGCCCTAGACATATTTCTGCCTACAGCTACTTATTTGTGGCTTCATTTGTACATTTTATGCTCCTGTTTATGCTGTCAGAAAGGTACATATACTTAGAATAAAGTGTCACTAGCTGATAAAATTGAGGCCTACTGACCTGTGCTGTAAGTTCTAGAAGTGGGAAAGTGGTCTGTTCTAGTGTGTCTTGCTTCTGTCTTCTGGGTCTGTTCTTGTGGCTTGATGTTTTTGGTTTAAACTCAGTGTAGTAAATCAAAAGTAGCCTGTGCTCATTTAGCACCTGTTGTCAGGACAATCCATTTTCCAGGAATTTCCTGAAATTAGTATGATTTCACCCTGCTTGTGCCAAGTAGACATGCCTACATACAGTTTACAAACAAGGAAACTGAAGCTTGGGGTTGACCCAACACTGTCAGTTGGTGGCAGGAGCAAAAAAAATACGTGGCCACAGAACCAGACAGCCAGAGCCACAATCTGACCAGGCTTTTATAGTCACATCAATGGTAGTACACGGGGCTATATCCATCCATCAATCCATCCATTCATCCAAACATCCATTCAACCAAAAAAGTTTCAAAGTTTCTTTCTCTCTCATATTCTATATATGTGTATTGTTTTTTTCTCAAAAGGATCTCTCAAAGTATTTAACACTTCCAAAGTCATTATCCTAGAAACCTAGAAAAGGGTAAAGTTAAAATCCCTGGGAGGTCATCTCGCCCATCTCTTCACTCCAAGAGACTCTGTTGTGATAAAGCACTAGTGAGTTAGAATCATAATAGATGGAGAATAATATGTATGTATGTATTCTTTTCCCATGGAGTAGAAGAGGGAATCATGTGCAGACTTTTTACATAAAGAAACAGTGTGTATCTTACCCACTGTGAATAAATCTAATTTAGTCATCTTTATGCCTTCCTGATCTTCATCCTCTGAAGTTTGCTGGAGGGTCAGATGTGCACTGTGGGAAAGTTTCCAGATTCTGTGTTGGTTCTCTCTGCCCCCACTCCCCACTTCTAAATCCAAATTCTCAGTCTTGTGCTGGAGTTTGTCTTTACATTATAACAATGCCACCAGCAGTGCTGAGGTTGTGTTTAAGGCCCTGGCTTTGCTGCTGGCTGAGCAAGCAGCATTCCAGGTCCTTCGGTGCTGTTGTGTGCTATAGCCTCTGTGTGGCAGCAGAACACAGCACGCGTGGAAGGTGACAGCTCTGGACTAGACCGGAATAATTTTCAAAGGAAATGCTGGTGTTAGACACTGGGAGTTAGGCCTCTGCTTTCTACTGCGACCTCTGCTACTAAGCTTTATATGGTCTTTGGCAAATCACTTACATTCTGTGTTTCCCAGCTGCAAAAATACTTAGGTGCCCGGTGCCCCATAATAGCGGGGTTTTTTTCTAAGGGGGGGGGGGGGGGGGGGGGGGGGCCGCCTTTTTTTTGTTTGGGTGTTTTGGGAAAAAATTTTCAAATCCAGAGTTGTGTAAATTAAAAGAAAGTGGTAACTCCATGGGGGGCATTTTTTTTTTATATAAA